>JARFXV010000881.1:600000-797500 GCA_031761425.1 Cosmopolites sordidus | reverse complement strand
GAGCCAAATTCAGCAATTCGTTAATTTCACCAAATTGACCCATCGCTTGGCCGCCGAGATCATGCGATTTAATCCCTTAAGATTATTTTCTCTGGGGACATGTTAAAACAGGTTTACAGCAATAAACCCACGACTATTGCCGGCTTGGAAACTAACATTCGTCATGTCATAGTAGTCCATAACAGCCCGAAATATGCGCCAGGATCATCGAAAATTGGATCCGCATCTGCAAAAAGAGTCATGGTGGTTTACAAAAAGAGTCGTCATGGAAAATTCTGTTCAAATCACAAAGTGCATGTCTGAATCTCTTAAATAAAGCAATCGGAGTCAATATTGAGCAAAAAATATCGATTTGTTTAATTTCGGTATATTCGAGAACCGTTCGAAAAGTTCTAGGTCTGATAAAGAACACGCAAAATTTTTCAGCTTTTTTAATAATCTTTAACCTAGTTACCCTGTAATTTAATATATTTAGACCAACGATGTTCCAACTTTTTAGTACTCTCAGTATAATGTAATTTATCCAAATCTGCAAAGTAATTGCTTCATCTAGAGAGAATTTTTTTCATATTTGAAAGAGAATGTTATCGCTTGTAGCGATGTCCTGAGAATACGGTGCATGAGGAAGCATCTCGAAGCGTAGGTTATGAAGTTTTCCAGTTTTAGATTCAAATTGGTCCAGTCGTGAAGCGAAATACTCTGTGGTGATTGTCCTGCCTGTTGCCAGGTACTTTACAAGCACCACACCACAGAAATCCTAGAAAACCGTAACCATGACTTTTCCTACAGGTGGAATCTTTTGACGCACTTGATCGTGCTTCCACCCACTGTTTGGACTGTTGCTTCATCTCTGGTATCTAATGGTAAATCACTGTTTCATTTACTGTTATAAAGAATCAAAGAAACTCAACAGAATCGCGTTTAAATAAGTCTAAATACTTTTGGGTCGTGTTCATTTCATTGCATCTTTAGTCGACTGTTAATAAACGCGGCATCCATCAAGCGGAAAAAAATTCACTCACATGTAAAATCATGTAAACTACATCATTTTACATCATGCAAAATGTGGTAGAAACGATCCATCGATATATTTGCAATGTCAGTAACCTCGCGTACCATCAGTCGATGATCATTTAATACGATATTGTTTATTTCTATGACGTTTTTTGTCCATTAGCAGCTTTTGGACATCCTGAGCGTTCGTCATCTTCAAGCGATGGAAATACGATCAAGTTTGAATTCAGCAGCCCACTTTTTTATCAGAAACTATGGGGGTTAAAAACTATGGGGAATAGTCCTTTAAAGTAGAATCTAACTCGTTTTATATGTTCGTTGGGGTAAACCCTAAAAGAGAATAATTAAAACATAACAGCTCGAACTGTTACTCAGTCATCACAAAGAAGCACCTAAACACATACATCTCAAAGCACGCAGCACGCCATCTAAGGAATGATACTTCACGAATATTATAGTCATGTGGTCATACTTGCGCCATCTCTGTGTCAGGCTGGAAATTTTTCAAACTACCTTCGTACTGCAAGCTTTACTGCAATGGTTGAATATTTCTGTAGTGACTATACGCAAATCTATGAATAATAATACTGTTTCCCGCATATGATATTCATTTGAAGTCTTCGGGGCATCAATCATCTCTAAGAGCTAGTTTAGTACCGTTTAATTGTCCTGCAAGAATAAGTTGCGACTTGTCATCATACCTTTGAATGAACATTAATGTGATAACACTAAGTGACGCAAACACAGCTATACAGCTAAGAGGACAGCTAGTTTCTGTTGGTATTTAGTATTATACCTCGAAGTCGGTTGTGAAAGGTAGTTGATGAGGCGCCAAACATATTTGAAAATATTGTTAATAGTCAAAACCTTATTGTATTCATTTCTGTATTCATTCACAACGTTATAAAGGAATATTACTCAGTTGATTGATAAATATCGTAATCAATCAGCTGATAATTGTTACAATTAATACAACTGATACAGTGTGAATGTTTTGTAACACTGTAAAACAAACCATTATACCATCAAATAAGCTCTTGATTTTATAACTTGAGGTACTAAGCAGGCGAGGTAAAACCACGACCGGTTTTTTAATGTTAAATCTGAAAATTTGAAAAGCAGAACTGATCGTGGAATCATTACAGCTTTACGGAAATATTATCAGAATAAATGAAAGCCTAATTTTGCTCCGAAAACAAGTAAGAGTAATTTTAGTGGCATGTAAAAAATATTTCGAACGCAAAAATTATAATTTAATACTATTAGGTATATTTACGAAATGTATATTTCGCAATCCCCTGAATTTGTTAGCTGTAGAAAAAAAATTATTACGTCGAATTGATTTATGACTAGTTGTCGTAATTTAAACTTTTAGTTTTCCTGGTTTGTTGATTTAATTTTTCAGATGTTGTATAAGATCTTTTTCATAAACTATTTATTAATTAAAAATAAACATACGGCGCTGTTTGTTTAAAATTTGTTAAACACACTTTTACACCACTTAAAACCCTCATATTAATCAAAAAACTTAGTGATACAATTTGAAAGTATGTTCAACAGAATAGCTCAATGCATCACTCAATGAAACAAAAAGTCTAAGCTTCAAATCATAAGCTTTATTTGTCCTGCAAGAATAAGTTGCAACTTGTCATCATACCTTTGAACGAATATTAGTGTGATAACACTAAGAGACACAAACACAGCTATACAGCTAAGAAGACAGCTAATTTCTGTTAGTACTTAGTATCATGCCTCGAAGTCGGTTGTGAAAGGTGGTTGATGAGGCGCCAAAGATATTTGAGAATATTGTTAATAGTCAAAACCCTATTGTATCTATTTCTGTATTCATTCACTCTCCGTATCATCCTAAAAGTTATAAAGGAATATTACTCAGTTGTCTGATAAATATCGTAATCAATCAGCTAATAATTGTTACAATGAATATAGCTGATACAGTGTGTATGTTTTGTAACACTGTAAAACAAACCTTTATACCATCAAATAAGCTGACTTGATCTGGCTCTGTTCGTTTCTATTCAGCTGTCTCCTTGCGTTAAACTCGAGCCCAGCTGACGATGGCTGTGAGGCCAGAAACCGCTCCTGAGAGATATTTGTCTCGACGTGATGGTGACGACTGACTTGAAATGAACAGAGGTACGTGGAAGTACAGATTAAAGATTTCTGTTATACTAACGATCCAAATGACCTAAAACCTGCCAATCCGAACTGGACCAGCGTTCTAGCTGGCAGATTTGAGTCCATCTCTTCAACATGTCAGTGCAACTTCAAGCATGGCCTTCATTATTTTACCTTAGGCAAACGGTGCTAAAAATCATCGAGTTAAATCGGGCTTACAGGACTATGTGAAACACGAAGAAAGGAGGAAAAGCTAATTAAACTGGACGCAACTGGTCATGTACTCTACACTCGGGTTACGGGGATTAGATGATGTGGTGATATTGGATTTCTCGTCAACCGAAAGCTGGACAGTGTCGAAAAATTTGAAAGTATATCTGACAGATTATTGATTGATTTGTCCGTTACTTTGTGATAGTTCATTTTTTAAAAAGGGATAAAACAATTGTTTACTTTGTTATCTATCACTTTTATTTTTAAACAAAATTTGTGTGATTATAGTTTCGTAAACGATTTTACATTATCAAGTTTTAAAGAAGTGTTTGAGAATGTAAAATTGTTTACGAAACTATAGTCACACAAATTTTGTTTAAAAATAAAAGTGATAGATAACAAAGTAAAAAATTGTTTTATTCCTTTTTAATATCTGACAGAGTAGCCCAATGCGTCATTCAGTTAAATAAAAAGTTTAAGCTTCAAATCGTCCAAGCTTATACACCAACTATAAGCTATAGGGATGAGAAGATTGAGGATATTTGTGATGATATGGTCCAGCAGGCTAGACAAGAGAAAGTGTGGATACAAAATCCGAATCGGTGACTTTAATGCTAGAATTGTAAAGAAATGTGTAAGTATATAAATATAGGTGACCAAGTGAAAAAAAAAGTCAAAAAATATAATAAGGGTAACCTCATATATTTACTGAAGAAAGTTGTCAACCAATGTCTATCTATTTTGATATACGGAGTGAAGCATGGCCACTTATAACATAATCTGTACAAGAACTATGGAACCATATATATTTGACATTATGATACAAGACAAAGAAACCTGCTAATGAAGAACAAATTATAATATGCGTTTTATCAAGAGACCAAGATGATTAAAATAAAAATGGCTAAATACCAAGAAGAAATGATGGAAGATAAAGTATAATGAAATAGTCTTAGAATGGGCACACTACACAAAGCCTCCACAAAAAATACCACAAGCAAAGTGAATTAATAACATTACTGAACATATTCGATAAATATATTGATATACACATATGTTCAAAAGTTTGGACTATTTACAAATAGGATGTCTACGTCTATGATACTCTAAAAATTGTAGTGGATTTTAGATATTTTTCAATTGAAAATAACAAAAACATTGTTTTGCTGATAACACAGGTTTTTCAATTTTTGCCCATTCCGTTGATACTGGTATTTCACCTTATTTCAGTTCTTTTTCAATTTTGAATTAATCCATTTAAAAATGCCTAGAAATATGATATAACAGATCAAGAGTAATTGCTTTGTTACAACAAGGCTTTAATCAAAGTGATATCGCGGAAATTGTAGGTGTTTCTCAAAGTGCTGTATCGAAACCTGTTCTGCCAGAAGTGGTAGAAAACAATATACAACAGCTGCACAAGACCGGCAGATATCAATGATAGCTCGAAGAAATCGCCTGGAATCTACAAGTGGTATATCAAGGGAGCTTGTTATGTTTGAAGAGGTAAATGTTTCACGACAAACGATAACACGCAGACTGAAAGCGGTAAATTTGCATCGCAGAAGATCTTTACGTGTTCCCAAACTAACCCTTCAACAAAAAAATGTTGCAATGAAAATGATTGCAGTGGGCTCGGGAAATGGATCATAGTCCTAACTGGAATAACGTGATGTTCTCCGATGAGACGAGAATTGGCTTGGTTTCTGATTCACAAACAACATTAGTTGGGAGAGCTCCAGGTCGACAAGCTCGACTAGAAACAGCTCAACCACGTATCCCATTTGAAGGTGAGAGCGTGATGTTTGGAGTCCTGGAGAGAAGAGTTACTGGTGCTGTGTACATCGAGGGAGTTTTAAATCCTCTTGTACGTCTGTTCCGAGGCGCAGTGGGCGACGAATGTTTTTCATGGATGACAACGCACCTCCTCATCGAACAGCAATAGTACAAAATTGTCTTGAAGACGAGGGAATAACCAAGTTAGGGTGGCCAGCAAATTCTCCTGACATGAATGTCATTGAACATGCTTGGGATATTTTGAAAACACGCATCAAGAAACGCAACAATCCTCTTCTACCCTGCGAGTACTAAAAGATGCAGCGCGTGAAGAATGGGAGAAAATTCCACAAGCCCAAATTGATCATTTATCGACATGATACCAAGTCACCCTCAGGCATGCACATAGACTCCTGGAGGAACTACTGCTTATTAGTTTTATTGAAAGTTTTTTTTAATTTTTATATTACTTTTGAAAGTAATTAGTACATTGTCATTTTTTGATTCCAATATAATAAATTAATTTTACACACATTGGTCATTTGGTGTCAAGTTTTATTTGGTACCAGTAAGAGTTGTAATAAAATGATGATTATGTAAACGAGTAAAAGAAAAACTTAATATCAATATCAATGTGAAATGTTTAAATATTTCAAACTTTCGGACATAAGTGTATATAATGTTAAGTAACAATTAACACCACCACAGTCATATTACCATTTGTCACTTGCATATTCATATGGCTAAAGTTTTAGACCTCTTAATGTGGTTTCACTTCACTCAGTGTTCTTAAACCTTCTGTGACAATACGTTCAATAATAGAACTATTGATGAGATAATAAAAAATATTTTTGTAAAATGAACAAGATAATGTTTACCCATTTTACATATATGAACCAATAATATAGGTATATTTTTATAAAATACTAAAATATTAAAAAAAAAGATACAGTTTTTTCATAATTTTGAGACATGAGTTTAAAATTAAATTAAATTTAATTAAAAACAAATTAACTTTTACATAGAATTCATTTCATAATGGGAATGCTCTTACTGTATTGGTTCACGATGTTATTTATAAACACAAGAAAAATGGCTGCGAAGATTTTTTTGTTTTTATTCTATTTTAAGCGTTCGAGCTGCGCTCGAAGCTTAACTTAAATTACAACTTACACGAGCGCTTTTGCAGGTAACTACGGAATATTATTTTATCTACTTGCAATACCGCAATAACGAAATATCACATCATTATTAAAAAAAAACATATCTTCATTGTTTACTTTACCTCTAACGTCATTTATTTCGTAATACAAAAATTGAAGAAATAAAAGAAAAAAACCCACTGGGAGTTCAGTAGAGCATCAGTGTGATCTGTGATTTATATTATGAATAAATAAAGAGGCTCGATATGGTACTTTACCCAGACGACAGATTTACAGGCGCTGTAGAAAATGCAAAATGTATTCGCAAGGCATCTTTGTGCTTCAGATTAACATATTTTAAATAAAAGACAATAAGGTACCTCCGGCTGGCGAATAAAGTATCCGTTGTCTTTTTTTTCCGTGTATTATTACTTGAGAAATATAGTTTAAGGCGATATTGAAGTCGATAAGGTATACAAAGTTATTTACAATAGTTAAAAGCTGCTCCCAGAATACATTTACGTAGAAAGATTGATGACATTATCTAACAGTGATGAAAAATAGGTTAAAGATATATTTTACTAATACATTATTCTTGCCATAATGACTATATCATAGTCTGTTTATATACTGCGTCATTAAAAAGTCAGTAGAACTCCAGTAACTAAAATTCACACATAGCTAAGTCAGTAGAATCGGATGGAGGCTAACAAGGAAAGAGCATTTTAGTAAACTTCTTTAAGGCCCGTTTTGGCTCATTGTTCGAAAATTTTCTTTAAACGAGTTCCTTTCATTGACATTTTAACTTTCAGAAAATAGTCACAGGATGCCTGATCGAGTTAATAGTTTGGATAAGAAATGGCAATTAGAAGTTTCCGACCCAAACATTGATGTATGCCAATTATGGGAGGCTACATGGTCGTTCAACAGAGCTAATGTTCTCGTGACGTAATTATCATACACTAAAACATAAAAAACGAACTAAAATAAAGGAAAAAACATAGCAACGCGATTTTCGGAAGCGAAATTTTTCAGTGTGTACTCATCTACTGATTTCAACATATAACTTTAGCATTGTGCCAACGGATCGTACGGATAGTACCATATCGCAATCACTGGTAACAATAAACTCAAAAAGTTTAACCACTAAATTTTTCTATTTCTTGACGCACGTTTTACTAGTTACTAAACATAGCAACGCGATTTTTTGAAGCAAAGTTTTGCAGTGTGTACTCGTCTACTAATTCTAACACAACTTTAACGTTGTGACAACCGATCATACGGATAATACCAAATCGCATCACTGGTAACAATAAACTCGAAGAGTTAAACCACAAAATTTTTCAATTTCTCGAACCACGTTTCACTAACCATGTTAGTATCATCCGGAGATAACTCAATCTCCTGGTCCTCTTTAGATTATAACCGCTTTAGAATACATCTGTTTGAGTTGAATAGAAGAATTGAACTGGTAACAATGTTTTCTAGAAAATTAAGGTAGTGGTGAAGCGTTCTGCTGATCCCATGAACGGAGTGAGTGAGTGACTTATTTTGTTCCTCGGATAATGAGTACAGAACAAAAGGGAAACAGCTTCTTTTTTTCAGTCGTGATCTATCCATTATATCGAAACACGTTTCTGTATTCGTGATAATTTGCTACCAGTTAATTCTTGCAATTTTTTTCAGATCATCGTACCATCTTGAAGTCATTCTACGCTTTGCCTCTCGCCTCATGGTCTTCAATTGGTAATGTGTCTACGCCAGTTCTCTGAATGTCTCGCTTCGTGTCCTGACAATTACCATTTTATAGAGCTGATCCTTGTGGATCATCTTGGTTTTTAATTGGTATCACCGTCCATGACATCTAAGAAAAATTTTAAATCATTTCGCTTGTTCAATTATTAAAATGATAGCGTCTTTTGTAATTGTTAAAATTATTTGTCGTGGATTTATTAAAATGAATAAAATCATAGCGCAAAGAATTTGCATTAAATTATGCCTAAAAACGAAGTTTCTTATGTGTGTATAAGGACTTTTGTGATGGCAGAGAAATAGTTGCAGAAAAACAACCTTCATGAAACCTTTCTATGTTAACCAATGACAAAAATATTACCAACATTTTGCACAAGGTACTCGCCCATTGAATATCAAAGCCAAAATGTTCAGATTTTTGGCAAAACAATTCGTGGTTTTTGCATCACGACTACGCACGATCGCAGACTACAATGATCATAGTACTATATAGTGGGAAGCACGCAGCCATTTTCTATCCACTGCAGGATGAAGGTCTTTTCAGTATGTTTCCAACTCGCATGGTCCTGAGCTCTCCTCTGTTATTCACGCCCAATATACTTGACGATGTCCATCAGTCCATCGTGTTTTCGGTCTTCTTCGTGGACGTTTATGAGCGGTATTCTTACCAGTACTGCTTTGGTCCATCTAACGTCACATCGCCTCGTAATATGATCTGACATCTCCATTTCAATTCACTTATTCTTCCAACGATGTCATACATGTTCGTTTGTTCTTTGACCCATGTGCAAGTTTTCCTGTCCCGCTTTTAATGCCAAGTATATGTCTTTCCATTACCCTTTATGCTACGCGAATTTTTTGAAGTCATTGTGATGGAGTGTCCATGCTTTACTTCCGTAAGTCATACAAAAGTTGGACGCCCTGATCAAAGACGTTCTTAAACACTATGTTCAGCCCGTACGGTATCATTCATTTGATCCTTTGCCCAAGATATATGTAGTAGTCCGCAATATCCAAATCCCTCCGTAAAACAGAAATTTTTCTATCCTCACCAATTTTTTTAAACATGACCTGACTTTTTTCAGATTTATTCTCAAGTCAAATGGTTCTCCCGTTCTTTGCAACTCTTGTATGTGTGTTTGTAACTCATCTGGATCTTGTGAAAGGAGAAGATGCATCATTGATATTTATTTCATCCTCTTCCCAATCCTGATTACGGAATACCTCTTCAGGACAGGCTAAGAAGAGGATAGGCGGAATTGAGTCACACCTCCATATAGCTCATTCTACATGGATTTTGACTTCATGATCATCCATGTGAACTATCGCTGTAACTATATCGTACATGGATCCGAGTAGATTCACATAGGCTCTGTCTACCCCTTAGTTAAGCAATGCATCCGTTATTACTTGCTTTGAGATTGAGTCAAATGCCTTTCCATAGTCGATAAAAAGCCAAGCACAGTGGCATGGCATATTTATTGTGCATTTCTATGACCTTTTGAATAACGTGGAAATGTAATCTGTATATTGTACTGTAACAATGTACTAAATCCACTTCTGAATTCTGTTAGCTCTCAAGGTTGTGCGTAATTCTGTGTTCTTAATGTTTTTTTTTGTTATTGTCTTGCTGAAAACTTTATACATTACCGATAAGAAGCTTATTGGGCGGTAGTTTTCTAGATATTTCTGTGCTCCTTTTTTATAAAAATATATACATATATTTTTTTTTATTAATTGAAAATGGGCTTCGTCACTCATTATTATCCCGGCGTAAGGGTCATCTGCAAAAATGGCTGATTCTCACACAAGACTCTCTGCACTGTATTATAAGATGTTAGAATTTTTTTCCGGGTGTCAATCCGTTCATTTAAGGAATTTTCAAATTCTTGACAACGTTTCGCCAAAATCTCATCTGGCATTTTCAAGTCTTTGCTCCGTAGAGCGTATCGGGTAGGGTTCTGATTGGTCGGTTTGTTTTGTTCGTTCCGCCCCTCCATCAGTTGGTTGGTATTGAGATCTTCGGAGTTGTTTGATGTTTGTTTTGCATCATTTCCCATGTTTTTGAGAAATGTTTTCTATACCTCTGATACATGAAAGGTATCATCTCGTTTATTTATTTCCGTTCTTTTCTATTTCTAGTGCTTCTCTAAGTATGCGTGTTCTGTAATGGTTTATAGATGCTATTGGTTTGGTGTCGCGAAGTCGATTCTATGGCTTGTTTCTTGGCGCTGTTGGAACAAAACTGGTTTTTCGCAGTATTTTGATGTACTCATACTGAAATTCGCCTGTTTGTCTGTCCTATGTATTATTGTTTACAGTCCGCGCAGGTGTATGCTTGTTATTATAAAGCGGGACAGAAAGACTTGCATATGGATCAGAGAACAAACGAAGGTATGTTACATAATTAGAACGGCGAAAGAATTGAAATGGAAGTGGACAGGCCATATAGCGAGGCGATGCAACGACAGATGGACCAAAGCAATTCTAAAATGGATACCACTTCATCATAAACGCTCATTAAGAAGACCGAAAACACGATGGATGGATGACATCATCAAGTATATTTTAATAATGTTGTTCGTAGTTCGAGTAGTGTTAGAATCGTATATCGAGTAGTGTTCTCTTAATCTATACGTGCTCCATCTAAGATATTTGTCTGACATTATATATCACACATTGATTCTGGAATTCAATAGAATACTAATGCCATGTAAAATATAATGTAACCTTTTTTTTGCTATAAAATTATTTTCACCCTGTATAGATACTTTTTAATGATTATTTAATCAAATGATATTAGTGGTGGTAGAATGTGCCAGTTTAAAAAAATATTACAAACAATTATTCGTATTAAACTATTTTAGAATGAGATTTGTTAAAAAATGTGACACTTTAATTTGAACAACTCTTAATAATATACGATATTCAAATGTTAATTATATTTTATATAAGAAAACAGGAGATATTTTTACTTTTACCTTTCTAATTCTCTCGAATAGAACACCATTAATATTTTTGGTAGATGAACAGTATGTATACATATATATATATATATATATATATTTTTTCTTCGCTACTAGCTAAAAGCAATTTTAATGTGCCGATAAGGAACCAAGCAATTAATAATATTAAGCAAGAACAAAATAATGGACCTCCTCATCAAAATAAGATAAGTTTGATGTTCGAGAAGAAAAAAAATGCTGTTGCGTGTTAAAATCGTATTCAAATTTAAAGTGGATTTAAATAAAAAAATGTCAACGCGCCAGATAAATTTCTGGTTTTGATTTTATCTTCACGTTACAATGGTACGCTTAATCTCCCTATAGTGAAAATGTTCAAAATAGGTGTCAATTTAAGCAGTTCAAAGTTTGATTAAAATCGATGTTATCGCAATATATATATTCTTAACCTGTCGAACGAATTTTCGAAAGTAGATTGTACACGTCAAGATTGTATCTCTTCAAAGTTGCTTTACCAAAAATATTATTTCGTATTTCAACATAACAGAGAAAAAAACATGTCTTATGACCTTTTGACTTAATCGCTAATAATAATGAATACTCACAACAACAAAAAAAAATAGTGGTTAACACAATATAATTTAAGCTACAAAAATTCATTCAGATGAATAAAGGAATGAGTTTACATTTCACATTTTATTTTTTAAATATATTATTGTGAATTTTAAAACACCTAGGAATTTTTTGACCTAATGTCAAAGTTAAATTTCGAAAATCACCTAAACCAAATCTAGACCCATCACTAAAGCAAACAGGTTTTCTTTCCAGGTTCTATCAATCTCAGCTCGACACCATTCTAGGCAACGCGTCTATTGATCCACTATAAATGGAGGCAATAAGGGCTATAAGTACACATCCCCATTGCAAGTAAATTTTGATTTATAATCACCGTCTAAAAGTTGTATCCGTAGCGGCAACAAGGGCACCATGCACTTATTGGATGTTTTCATGGGAATTTTATACAGCAAGAAGTCTAAGGATGCCGCTTGTAATGTTAGAAGGTAGGTAATGGTAAATGAACGATGGTAAACTCTGAAACGATGTGGTGTACGGTATTTTAATACCTTTCACAGAACCATGAGAATACTCCTGATACTGATCAGGGAGGTGTAAATAGACTAAAAAATAATAAGGTTCCTGGGATCGGTGGAATACCACCATATGTGATTAAAAATAGAGGGGATGAATTAACATAAATATGGGAAATGAAAAAAAAACAGCAGTGATTTGACCAATATACAAATGAGAATAACAAGCGTAATGCAAAAATTTTAGAGAAATATTACTCCTGTATATGTTGAAGAAAACATACAAGAGTACCAAGGAGGATTTAGAACCGGAAAATCTACAATTGACCAACTTTTTATGATTCGACAAATGCTGGAAAAGTCCTGTGAATTTGACGTCTAAGTAATGCAAGTCGTGAACTTCAAGCGACCCTACGATACCGCAAACAGAGAATATTTAATAATAATAAATCTGAAGCCATGATGGAGATGGAATCTTAATGAAGCTAATCAGGTGACTAAACATATCTATGAACAACTTTACGGGAAGAGTCAAAATACAGAAAACATTAACTGATTATTATAGCATAACACAAGGTCTTCGGCAAGCAAATGGACCTATTTTATTTAATGTCGCATTGTATAAAATAATATCGGAAATGCAAATCGATACCATAATTGTCGCACTATTATAACAAAGAAATTGTAAATAATAATATAATAATGAAAGGGATTATTACAGAAAAGGTTAGGATAAAACTGGACAATGAAAGACGATAACGTCGAAATTACAAAATAATAATAATACAACTTAAGGTAAATAATGCAAAATAAAGCAAATAGTACAAACGATAACTGGACTTGTTTAGTGAGGCCTATGGTGCATTTGGACTTAAAATTAATGAATAAAAAACGAAAATACTATAAATATGGACAAAGAGAAGACTGATGTTATTGTGAATGGTCAACCACTGGAAGAAGTAGCATGTTTTCCGAATTTGAGAAGTCAAATTTTCTGCTCTGTTAATCTGCAAGAAGAGGTTAATAAAATGGTGAGATTACCACTGGAGATAAAAAACAGTCAATTGACGTGTAAAAGGAGGAACGACAATAGATGTTCTGATCAAGGCAGGTCTACGGCAAGGCGATCCACTATCGACACTATAATTCGACATGGCTTTGAAAATTATTATTAGGAAGGGTCAGCTGAACAGAGAAGGACGCATTCTATACAGAAGCCATTAAATAGTGGGTTACGCCGCGATATAGCAATAATTGCGAGAAGTGAGAAAGAATTGAACGAAGTGACAAAAAGGCTAGTGGAGGCAGGATACAAGTTTGGTTTAAAAATCAATCAAAAGAAAAGCAAACTAATGATAATAGAAGGTTCACAAGAAATTGTCTCGAAAGTGGAAGTGGATACAGAACTGGGAAGAATGATTTTTGAAACCGTGGAAAAATGTGTCTACTTAAGCGTAAGGATAACAAACAAGTGTCTAGTCAGATAGATCTAACATTGATCAAAACTAATAGAGGTGCAGGAGCCTTGAATCATCTAATAAGATCGAAATTCATATCCAGAAATACCAAATTAAGAATGTATAAGGCAGTACTTAGACCAACCGCATTGTATGGATGTGAGACATGGGTACTAAACAAGAAAGAAGAAGAGAGAGTTTTAATATGGGAACGTAAAATAATCAGAGGGATAACTGGAGGAAAAAAAAATGATGGCTGGTATATAAGAAGAACAAATGAGGAAATTTATGATATTTTCAAGGATCCAAGAATAAACACTATACTAAAATCGAAAAGACTGCAGTGGCTGGGCCACATAGAGAGAACGGGGGAAAGGGACACAAGGTGAAAGAAAGCGGAGAAAACCAAGGAAGCGATGAAGGGAGGCTGTTATGGAGGATCTGAGAGAGAAGGGGATTAGGGACTGCAAGACAATAACCAGAGATAGGACAACATGGAAAAGAATCACAAAGCTGTGGGCCTAAAGGCCAAAAAATGTATATATTATTATTATTATTCACGTATGGGCCCTGGTGGACCACGCGAAGTACAATTAGAGGCGTTTGTTGTTGTTAGCCTTCCTTTGCGCCCATACTAATTTCATTCTTTCGCTTGAGCTTTTTTCCTTTCGTCAGACCAAGTTGTTCCAGTCTTCCTAGTTGTTCCAGTCTTTTTCTCTCTGGCCAACCTTCCAAGCGTTAACCTTGTGTCTGAAACAGCCTCTATCCTGAATTTTACTTTGTGTAATATTTGCTGATCTTAGATCCTCTTTAATTGCCGCAATCCATTTAATTATTTCTACTTTAGCTCTACTCCTATTTTCATAAAATTCGAATTTGTCTAGTTAGCCTACTCGGATTCATTCGTTTGATGTGTCCGTAAAACTTAAGTCTTCTTTTTCTCATATCGCTATGTATATCTGTGTATTGTTTGATTTCTTGTTTTTCTCGAAGTCGGTATGTTGTGCTATTTATTTGTTTGGGGCCTAGGATTTTTCTTTCCTTCTTTTCAATGTCCTCGATGTCCCTCTTTCTATTCAAAATGAGCGTTTCTGCAGCATATAGACATTCTGGCTTAATAACCGTGTTGTAATGTCTCAGTTTTGTGTTTTTAGATATATATGATATATATATATATATATATATATATATATATATATATATATATATATATATATATATATATATATATATATATATATATATATATATATATATTTAGATATATATATATATATATATATATATATATATATATATATATATATATATATATATATATATATATATATATTATATTATTAGTTATGTATATATACATAACTAATAATATAATAATAAAGTATGCTGGTGCTAATTTTCTACGTCTAATAAAAAGAGTGTTCAGTAACCGAGACTTAAGGGAACACATTAAGATCAGTGTTTACAATGATATAATAATTCCCACCATTCTACATGGAGCTGAATCATGGGTCCTGATCACAAACAAATATATCAACTCGAGACCAAAGGCAAGACTATCGGACCAATGTGCAGGTACTTGAACGAGCCAGCCGTTGAGCATATAATTGAGTAAAAAAAAGATATAAAGACGTAATAAAATCGTCGTCTATGTCAAGCGTGTCTGAATGAGAAAACACAGCAAGCGACAAGCCCAAATGGCGTGAGAAGACATAGAGGGCTGTGCAGCTCCATGCGGAGGATAATCGCCAAAAAGCCGCAGCCAAAAGGCAGGCGCGAAAAGCCAAACAGACTGGACCGCGTGTACAAATTATGTTTCCTCCTGACGTTAAATGCCCAGCATGCGTAAGAACATGCAGATCTAAGCAGGGTTACCTGAACCACTATACAACCTATAATCCTTCAACAATGGGTCAACCAAACCAATAGCCATGGCTGAGGTCATACTCGAATCGAGTTGACAGTTATCACAAACGATATTGCCCAAATACCCAAGTCCAAACTTGTCAAAAAAAATAGAGAAAAACAACCATGTATAAGACATTGCTGATGTCACATACGGAACCGAAAAGTGGGCCTTAACCAATCAGACCGAAGAAATGTTTACCCCGTTTGACAAATCTACAATATACAGACAAATCTACAATAGCATGCTAAAATGTGACGTGATCGGAAACAAAGGAAGAGGCAGAACAAGATGACAGGATAATGTCCAGAAAGATGCATGAGGACTATTGAAGATAAGATTCTGGAAAATAAAAACAAGAAATCATCCTGGGTGGAGATGGATATTAATGGATGTAATGGAGATAAAAAAAAGATAAATTGCAGGACTATAAAAATTGCAGCAGGACTATAAAACCACTGAAAGAAGAAGAAAACAAGGATTCTGTATATTTTATTATACAGTATACATACGAAAAATGCCTCAGATGATAAAAACAACATTTTTAAACCTTTCACGTTTTAGCAACTGATCAGTTTTGAACTACATCTTTAGCAATCTCATAGATAGGCGCAAAAGTAAACAAGCAAACAGTGTTTCAAGTTTTGTGCTCAAGATATGCTGTACAGCGTTTTTCAGTTTCATTCAAATATGTATACTGTGTACTGGTACCTTCAACTAACATCACTATATTTAGTAACTTTAAAAATCGTAAGGAATTAAGAAAAAGCTTTATAAAAATATGTGTACATCAATGTATAGTGTGCTTGGTCTTATAAAAGAGGAAACCATCATTATATATTATCAAAGTTTTGGCTTACTTGGTTGTAGTGTTATTACAATTACCATTTTCCTTTAGTTTTTTCAAGATATCAAAACTCAAAAAACTGCGGTCATAGAATACGACATTTTACTTAACATATTTCCTCCACATGTTTTCAAGCTATCTTGCGTTTCTTGATACTGTTCAAAATTGTATTTTATTTACAGTATTATTGTATTTTACAACAGTCAAAACAATTTTAATCAACAATATAATCTCTATCCTCACTGATAATCTTTGCCCATCTCGTTGAGAAACTTTCTATACCCTTTGGTGAAATAATGGTGATATAGAAGTAAAATATTTTTTGGGTGCAGGTTTGATAGCTATTGCAGTATTTTTTTTTTATACGAACAAAATGTTTCATATATCTGAACAGATGGTAATCGGATATCATCAGGAGAATACAGTGGTTGAGGAAGTACTTCCCAGCCTAGTTTTTCTTGGATAATTTTGGCATTATGGGGTCTTGCATGTCATGCTGCAGAATACTGCTTTTTCGATTAATTAGTCTTGGACGTTTTTGAATGTGAACTATGTTTAGTCTATCAAGCTGAATGTAACAATATTCAGTTCATATGATTTCAATAGGATTCAGAACCTACCCCATAGTGAATAATTCCTATAAAATTCCACCACACTGAGAGTAACACTTTTTAGGGTGAAAACCCTAAGGGTTCTGAAGTGGACAAAAGTGTCCGTGTGTTAATAATTGTTTTTTCTTATGTGAATGGCCGTGTAGAATCGACTTTTTATCTCCATTAAAAATTTATTAAAGATAAGGGTATCTGCCTGAAAAAGGACAAAAGTGTACTATGGATGTTTACACCTTGAATTTTAGTCTGCGGTCAAAATGTAATGATTCCAGTACTATGATCAAAAAGTAAAGAAAAACTAGTAAAAATAGAGAAAAAAAAACGTTTTAACTAAAACACACAATCTGGTTGTCTCAGTTGTCTCCAAAACTTTGGAGTGCGTAGATCGTGCAAGAAGTGAATCTGTGTTTTAAGTGTGCGTCGAGAGTCAAGATGCAAGAAAACATCGAGCAGTGATGTGCCATCAAATTTTGCGTGAAAGTGAACAAATCCGCTACGGAGACTTTTCACATGATCGTTAGGCTTACAAGGACCAAGCCATGTCCAAAACACGGGTTTTTGAGTAGCATTAAAGATTTAAAGGAAACCGGGAAAACGTTCAAGACGAACAACGCGCTGGACGTCCGTTCTCGATCCGAATTGATGAAAATGTGGCCAAAAGGCGACAATTTCTGAACTCTGATCGTTGGTTAAACGTTCGTTTTATGGCACAGAAGTTGAATTTACAAAAATCAACTGTGCATTCAATTGTAACCGATGAATGGCACATGCGGAAGCTATGCCCGAAGTTGGTGCTGAAAGTTTTGTCAGACGAGCAGAAGAAACACTCTGTGACGATCTGCCGTAAACTGTTGGAACGTTTAGAGACAAAACCAACTGTTCTGAACAGAGTGATAACCGTTGACGAAACTTAAATCTTTGAGTACGATCCAGAGACCAAAAGGCAAAGTTCTGAGTGGCACACAAATGCATCTCCTCGGCCAAAAAAAAATTTACGCAGAAGTGGTCGAACGTTTGAGGATGAGGGTCCGCCGCGTCCGAAGAGAGATCGCCCATTCCTGGATGCTCCATCATAATAAGGCGCCCAGTCACACGTCGCTAATTGTGAGGGAGACACTGGCAAATACAACGTGGCAACGCTGCCCCAACCACCGTATAGTCCAGATGTGACTCAACCAGACTTTTTTTGTTCCCTCAAACAGAGAGGAGCCTGAAAGACATCGTTCGAAATGCCAATCTTCGACACACTTTTTATACTCTGGTATTCTTTAAAAGCGCCCAGCGAATTCTCTTACATAGCTTCTATGGACTCAAAACCGCATTCGCCAAGTAGTTCCTTCAATAAAAGGAATAGGAAACACTCACACGTGCGGAACGGTATTTGTTTGATTTTTAGCGACAAACTGACGAATAATTATTAGAGCTCGCGGTGGTGCAATCGAAATGCAAAAACCAGTAATTGTTTTGCCACAAATCTGGATGTTTTTTTTTCCGAATGGACTAATGAAAATAACCTATAACGCTTTAGTTGGTCTTTGGTCTTTCTTAATTTTTGACCGGTTTAGTTGGTCTTGGTCACGTGGTTTCTTGGTTTTTGGTTCATCTTTAGCACGATACTCGCTTGATTGTTGAGCTGTTTCAGGATTATTAGCATAGATCCGTATCTCATCACCAGTAATTATATATTTCAGAATGCTATCATCCAAAGAAAGCATCTCTTCAGCAACTTCAACACTATTGTGATAACGATATTTTTCAAAAAAAATCTGTGTTATCAGAACAAGACAAGAAGGTACACGAGATAACAAGCCCAAGTTGTTTTTCAAAATTAGTTGAATTGATCCAAATGATATTCCAGTAATATCTACAATGTCTCTAATAATTAATTGGCGATTACTCAGTACAAGATCCTCGATTTTGGAAATGAAATGATTTTGGTAAAGCTCTTGTACCACTTTTAAATATTTTCTGTTACATAGTTTAATCGCCGTGGGACTTTATCAACATTTTTAATGCAGTCATGGTTTTTTTTGACCCATGCTTGAAAGGAAGTGTCATCTTTTGTCATGAACAAGATATTTTCTAAAGCAAAATTCTAAATGTGTCATTAGATTATGCCGGGCTTCATAAATGGCGCTCCTAATTCCTTGAAGAATCAACAAGTTACCTATTCCACTAAACACAACGATTTTTTAAAAATTTGATGATCCTAACATGATTAGCGAAACTTCTGTGGAAAAGCTGCAAACAAGTACTTTGATATTTACTGTTCTTTCCTTGAGATTAATTTTCAGACTAGAGCTTCGAAATAGAAAGGTGGAACATTTTAAAAACAAAACATTTAAAGATTTTGTTTATATTATCCATATACATCAAAAAAAAAGTGTTCACATTAAATGATCTGTTTTTACCCAATATGAATAAATAAATAAATTCAGCTAACATCGGTTAATTGAAAAAGATTCCAAAGCAGTTTAGCAACGACCCAGAAACGAAAAACTGTAAGGTAAAACTCAGTTTTATGTTGACCGCAATGTAATAATGCAATAATTTCAGTTCCATGCTCGATTATGGTTGTCTGTTGTACTCATAAATCATTTGTGAGATCCTAAGCTTGGCCCGGCATGTCATTAACAAACAAACATAGTATTAACCAAATCAAAATTGATTACCAACTTATTTTTTAATAGGTTCTTGTGAAAAGAAGAAAGATTCTTAGTTATGAACAATACATTTTTTTCTATGTATATTATAACAATTACACTGCAAATTTTTCAATAAGGAAATGCTACGTTATAAATTCAAAAAAGATTTAAAATTAGAATACAAAATTATATTACGAATATTATTTAAGCGCTTTTAAAAATATTACATGTACTATACTTTATATATAATTTTTTCTATGTTATGTTATGATAATAAAGTAAGGTGATATTAGTTTTAAAAATTCGCGCGCCTTACGTATGGATAAAACCATTTGTTTTTAAATTGGTATGGCTGTCCTTGAAATCTGTATCATATCATTCTGCTTGTTAAGTTGTGGCTTTTGTAATTGTTCATAAAAATTGTAAGCGATTTTTTAAAATGGATTAATTTATCGAAGCAAAGAATTTGCATTAAATTTCTTCTAAAGACCAAATTGTTTGTGTTCATGCATTAAAAATCTTAATAAAGTGTTACAGCGTGAAGCCATATTTGCTGTTAAAAATGAACTTTATTCAGAAAGACCTTCCACACTAACCAATGGAAAAAATATTAACAAAATTAAGGATCTTGTACTGAGACATTGTAAATATTACTGGAATATCATTTAAATCAATATTGATAAATATTTTAAGCTTGTCTGGTATATTTTCTCATCTTGTTCCAAAAACACTGAATTTTCTTGAAAAACATCTTCGTGTTGAAGTTGCTGAAGAGATGTTTTCTTTTGCCGATGACAGTCTGAAATCACAGCCGTGTTAACTGGTTTCTTTAATTACCGTGGTATTTTGCACATGTTAAGTTAACATCATCAGTTTTAGTAGTAATAATCAGTTTTATCTCCTGTTGATACTAACTTGTTTAGCGAAACACGCGTCGAAGTGATTTCAATTCGATTTGGTGTGAGTGGAAAAATCATTATATAGTTTTTATTTAATACTATTTACTTACTTTAATACTACTTACTACTTAATGCCCATAAGCGTCGATGTGAAATTACATTTCATATTCTAATGAACTTTCTCCATTGTTTACAGTTCTTAGCTAGGTTGACTGCTTCCTGCCATGTGTTACCTCTGCTTTCAATTGTTTTTGTGATGTCCTGATTACGTGGCCTTCCCCTTTTGTTCTTCCACACCGTTCTAGTGTCCCATACGACCCGTCATCAAAATGGCCAGTTGACATGGCCTGGCCAAGATCGTCTCTCCCAACTGCTTTCCTTGCGTTCGTCTGAAGCTCGGTTGATGACGGCTAAAACGCTAGAAACCGGCCCGGAGAGATACATGTCCGGCGCATGGTGGCGGTTGGGCGAAGGCGATTAGTGGCACCACGTGGAGAAAGAGTGAAAGATTTCTGTAATATTTCCCTCCACGGTCCCGTTACGCTACCTTGTGGGCATACCTGGTACTATACCTTACACCCTTACACCAGGCAGAATGTTACAAGCAGTCCTGACTGTTACGAGCATTCGCCGTATGATGACGTAAGTTGTGTTCTATTACTACCCGTCATCAAAATGGATCAATCATTTTGTATATTGATAATTTTGTTTTAATCTCCCGGCTTTTCCTAATCTATTGTTCAGTCCGTCGTCCTGGTTTCCCTTCCCTTGTTAATAACCATACCCAAGTAGTAGTACTTTTTAGTTTTTTTAATATACATGTTGCTTAAGGTTATTGTTCTCCCACGATCATAATCTGTGTTTTATTTACATTGATTTGTATAAATTTTACGGACAAATCAATGTTGTATAGACATTACAATGTAGTCCAAATTTTTCCGCTGCTTCGTTCTATACTCCCATATTAAATTTTCATTTTTCATCAGATTCTGACATAAGAAATACATTGTCAGCAAATATACTCATTTCCGCGTTAACTGTATATCTTTATATATTTTTATATAAATTTAAATATATAATTAAATTATATATAATTAATAAAATTGTTCTTACATATTTTGATTATTTCATCTATTATATTTATAAACACCAGCGGGCTCATAGCTCCTCTTTGTCTCACTCCTTCCAATTTAATACTAAAGGATTCAACATCAAGCCCAGTTATAGTCAAAGAAATACGACATCACAAAGTGATAACCAACTTTTTGTACAGCAGACACACAAAACAAATTTCCTTAGGTCTGAAATGACGATCAAGATTATCCACCGAAATTTTGTAATTTAACACTTTTCGGCTACTTACTTTGGGGATATTTAAAGTAGCATATCAAAAATCAAACGAAAAAACAAATTGCTTCGTTATTAATTACATTAACAAAAAACATAAATCGAATCAAACAATATAGTCTTGTTCTTTAAAAAAATAAAATGAAAATTTTGTGCACACTATCATGATGTCACTAACAACAAAAAGAGAATGCTTTTTAATCAGCAGGCGAAGCGACATTCTTTTGTTTTTAAATTTCGACAAGCTTTTGTTTCAATCGGTGGCCGTTACTCAAAAAGAATGCGTATAAAATTTAGTTTGTAATAATTACCTTTTACGGTTCAAGAATATTTTTTTTTCATGTCTCGTCCGAGAAAAACCGACCTTTAATTTTTCAAGAATTTCTATTTATGCGGAATGTAATTACTTTAATCATTTACTATTTTTAGTAATCACGTCAGATTTATGCAGCTTAACTTAAGCAATAATAGTAATTAAAATTTGTTATTAAAATTAATTAAAACAAAATTACAATGATAATCATGGAAATGCGTTGCTAAAATACAACCAATCAATTTAAAAAAAATTATAATCAATATCAAATTTTATCAGTCTTTGCTCCTCAGTAAAGCTACGAGGAAGAAGAAGAAAAAAGGTTTTGAAGTCTGGAAAATAATACCATTGTAAAAGGTTCGACACTATCTTTTTGTGACAATTTGGGTGCTAACTAACAGTACAAAGCGCTTTAAATATTGCACGTCTAGAACAAAGTGTGGAAAAGTCTTCACAAACATCAATTCGACGACGTGGTGCACAATTGGGAATTTCTCCACGCAGTTTAGGCCGAATTTTGAGAAATGAATTACACATGTTTCGCTATAAGATTTAAATTGTTCAAGACATGTTGAATACCTACAGATAATAATAAGTGATTAAAACACTGTAATACCACCAGATCTCCTGATTTGATGGGCCCCCGATTAATCCTTCCCCTCCAAAGGGAAAGCCAACAGTGTTGCCAGATCGAATGCTATGCTACCAATCTATTTTTTTTATTTACACACCTCGTATATTACCACCATTCAGAATATTGCGATATAATTTTCAAGATTAAAAGTTTTCTTCAACTTAAGATAACTGGATCTGTATGTATCTGATAACAGTAATTCTACTTTATCATAACATCATATCATTCTTGGTTAACGTTTTGTATGATGAATACCAAATTAAGTGGTTAGAATAATATTCCCACGATGATTTTTGACATTCATAAAACTATAACAAAAAACGCAAAAACGAAAAAAACAACGTTTAACCATTTTGACATGTAAATATATGACGTGTAAGGTTTTTCGTAATGATGAGGCGTTCCTTTCTGTACGCCCACAATGAAAAGATGATGGTTTTAAAATGTATAGCGGTAACTATTTTTTTCTTCCGTACTATAAGGAATTATTGGAATAAGAGAAAATATACAGTTTAGATTTGCTAACATAAACAAAACAAATTGTAAAGAATTTTTGCGTTGATTGCGATTTTATACAGGAAATATAATGAAGATGTGTATATGAGTAATGTAATTTTAAAATATTTTATTATCAATTTATATTATTATATGATAATCAACCTATTCACTGTAAGTTAGTAATAATAACATTGATATATAAAATTAAAATATTTTTGTGCACACGAAAACGTCTGTCTGTCGAAATTAGATAGTACTATGGCCACCATAAAAAAATAGCACGTCAGGTTTCTTTGTGATATTCAAATATATATTTAAAAAAAAATGTACGAAAATGCACTTACACATACAATTATCCACTTGTACACAATATTTATGATTTTCCCGAGTACTTAGCTTCCAGTAGGTCCCTTTTCAATCCCCAGTAGTAATTGGCTAACATCACATGACCCAATTTCCCTTGATATCTCATCTCTATAAGGGAAATATCCTGGTGGAATCTCTCGCCATGTTCGTCACTCACAACATCCAGGTTTCCAGTAAAAAAATCCAAATGTGACTCCAGGATATATATCTTCAAGGACATATTGCACCCCAAATTAATTCATTTATTAATTAAATCTTTGTAACTTTCTGCCATGTGGTTACCCAAAAAGTTTTTACGACATTAACAAAACATTTCCAGGCGGGGTTTTCAAGATCATTCAGTTTATTCTCAAAGCTGTTATCGTTCATTAGTTTTCTTATTTGAGGACCTCGTTAATTTTTGCGTCGCTAATTTTGAGGGATTTCTCTTTCAGATTAAAAACTCACTACCATCTTTGTCCATCGCATTTACAATTTTTTTTTATGAGATCGAGTTTTATATGCAAGGGTGGTAAAAGTACATCTTCAGAGTTCACTAGAAGTGTACTTTTAACATTCTTCTGCCCTGGAGAAAGTGACTTACGCTTGGGCCATTCTTTCTTTATATAGTGATTTTTGCTATCTCTACTGTCCCATTCGCAAATAAAACAGCAATATTTTGGTGTAACCAAGCTGCAGTCGAACCAAAAGAACAATGAGTTTGAAATCTCCACAAATTTTCCAGGAGTATTTACTGTATTCAATCTTTTCCAGAAAGAATTTCATATTTTCGTAGGTTTCTTTCATATTAGAACCACGAGCTACAGGTACTGAAGGAAGTATGTTTCCGTTGTGTAGCAACACTGTTTTTAAACTAGTTTTTGATGAGTGTCATGAATCGCTAGTGACTTGAATCGTAATCAAAATTTAATAGATTTATTAGTGCCTGAATGTCATTATAACGGAGCAAATAATATGCTTGAGAAAAATAAGGTTTCAATTCATCAGAGAGAAAGTAGATTACAGCCATTTAATCTAGATCCCAAAAGCTCAATCTGTATTTTAGATAAATGTAAATCACGTACCAAATAATTTAGGTCACTTTGTATCAATAAGTATAGTTTTTTTGAAGTACTTGGTTCATAAGTTGGGTCGCACTCTGTCTCTAAGTTATCGTCTTGACTAGCAGCAGCTTGGTGAATTTTTAATCGATTTGGAAGTGTTGGCACAGGCAATTCGGCACTATGTGGGATTGGTCTTTCTGCAGATTGCTTTTGGTTACTAATGATGTGAAATTTCGACGCTGAGAGGTAAAAGTTAATTCTCCACACATATACCAAAAACTATCCAAAAAATATGCCACCATTTTGGTGGCATATTTACAGTCTTAACGAATATCAATAAATTAAAATTTGTTAACTATGATAGCTATGTAACTTCATAAATGACCTTATTCAAACAAAAACACATATATAATGTAAAATTGAATATGTAGCTGTCACAAAAAAATGAGGGTAATTGGAAAAAAATAATATTGTTTTTGTAATGAAGTACACTCAAATAGCATTACAAAATTCCTGTGGAAAAAATAGTGTCAGTGTAATGGATCATAGATATTCCTTTTTGCGACGTATCATCATTTAAAAAGTAAACTATAGCTGTTTGAAAATAATGCTGACTACAGTAGAAATACAACGTTCGGTTAAAGTGTAAAATAGTTTATAATAATTAACAATAGTTTTTTTTTCAATTTGTTCAAGCCCTCATCTGCCTTGTAGTGTTGAGAGTATGAGTTGAGTTTGACTTTATCCATACGGAGCTATTCCATTATTTTTTCTTCACTGAACTTTTTCGTTTACAGTCTCTACTTAGTAATGTTTTTTGCACTTGCCCATCCTATGCACATTTTGTTTCTTTACTCTTGTTTCTCGATGTCAACGATATTTTTACATTTATTAGACTAATAAAGTCATTAAATATCAGTCTAAAATATTAGTCTTTATTAGGCTAATAAAGTAGGAAAAGTACTTTATTAATCTTTTTGCGGATGATACTCTCATATCTGTATCTGGATCTAATTTGCCTGAAATGGTTGAAACATTGAATAGTAAACTGGCAATACTATTTAAATGGCTACGTAAAAATAAATTTAAACTAAACGAACTGAAAACAAGGTTCATGGTGATAGGATCTAAAGCAAACTATAAAAGATTTAATAAGTTAGGGTTAAAATATATATTAAAAATTGTTATATAAAAATTGTAAATGAAATTAAATACTTGGGAGTACTCTTGGATCGTCAGCTAACATTTTGTAATAATGTCAAGTATCTATGTAGAAAGATTGGGAAAAAATAGGGTTCATTAATCGTATATCATCACATTTTTCACCCTGGTCGAAGAGGCTTGTATATATAATACTACAGTTTTGCCCCATTTTACTTATTGTATGTCTGTGCTGATATCATGTAATAAGGAGAGTATTATTGAACAATATTGGGGAAGAATGTTATGCGTGTACTATTGAGCTGTAATAGGTATACACAGATAGAAGTAATGTTGAGGTCTAGTTTTGGACTAATAGTTGGTATACTAGATGACCTAATTTTTTGTTATGCGGGCTATTGAAGAGGATAACCTGCGATTAATATATAAAATAAAAGATAATTTGTTGCCATATTTTTTGAATACTTTTTTGGTGCAAAGAGCAAATATGCATTTTTACGATGTCCGTTCTAAGAACAATTATGATGTATCAATTGTTACAATTACTGGTCTCCAGAAGACGTTGTTTTGGGAAGGTGTTTACCTCTTGAATGTTTTGCCGCCCACATAGGGAGCGCTACTGATTTCATAGCGCTTTTTCATTTGAACAGTATTTATTATTGGTTTTTATTGTTTTTTTTTGTTACGATTGCTTAGAATTTTTCTTACTATTATTTTTCTTTGTATGTATCTTTGTATGTACCTTTTTATGTATCTTTGTTTTGTTACTATTAGCTGCATGTGCTAAATAAGGTGTGTATTTATTTATAAAGTGTGTATTTATGTTCTTAGTCTCCGGTATGCTTAATGGGTGTTCCCACCATCCAAACTGTTTTTTTTGCCATACCTCCTTTATAAACATTACTCCCGGTGATTTATTTCTGATAGAAATATTCTTTTGTTCTTCTAAAAATTTCATCTCAACATACTTTTATATCTGTTTGTTAAATTCCACTATTCGGATCCATATAACAAAACGAGAGCAAAATATCCTCTTGTACACTCTTACCTTAGTCTTTCTATCAACATTTAATTAATAAATGTCTTTAGGAAGAGCAGATTTTGTTCGCCGTTCCGGTTCCGATTATGTTGTTGATTTTCGCATCTAAACCTTCTTTTCCCTGTTACTGATGCCAAATATTTCATTTAATTTACTTGCTATTTTTTTAATTTCTCATGATGTAGTTATACTTTTTCCATAGCATTCCCTATTACCATAAATTAAGTATTCTTTGTGTTCATATTCATATCATATGTTACCAATTCTTCCTTCTACGCCCTTATGTTCCTTCAATGTTGTCTTGTTAGGTAAGAGGTAATCAGCATTAATTCTTTAATTGTTAATGGTTTTCGCTTTCTGCTTCCAATAGTTATTCTCTTGTTTTCGCTTCATCTGTTTTAATTATTTCATCTATTATTGTAATAAACAGTAGAGGGATCTTAACACGCTACCCTGTATTACATCATTTTCTGTAATTATTTTGAATCTGCTAAACTTCTGTGTATGGAGAATATTCATTGTCTTATTACACAAGCTCTTTATTGCCTGATCAAATTCTTCGGAATATCCCCTTTGTTTGGTATTTTCTAACGTATGTATATTATTTATATGTATATTATGTATATTTTTTTAGTACGCCCGAACTTTAAATTAGACAAAAACAACCACCAAATTAGATGATTTGAAACTATTTATTTATGTGAAATAATATTCAGTGGCATTAATGTTGCAAAACAATTTCGGAGAGATGTTCGCCGCGGATACTTCTGACAAAGCGCATTCTATCAATCCAATTTCCGACCACTTTTTCAAGTAATTGGGGTCTTATATCTGCAATTGTTCGAGTTTTGTTGGCTTCCAAGGTGTCAAAAGTTACTGGTTTATAGGCACAGACCAAAGATTTAGCATAAACCCAAAGAAAAATCACATAACCTTGGTAACCAATTAACAGGTCCGTTCCTCGAAATAATTTTCTCACCGAATTATTCCCTCAATAAATCGATTATTGCGTTGGCTGTATGACATGTGGAGTCATCCTATTGGAAACACATTTCTTCCAGATCAACACCATTCAAATTAGGAATTAAATATTCCATGTGCTCGAATAAAAAACCCAACGTCCTGCGAATAGCGACGAATTGATAAATTTGAATCTTCATCAATACTGCCAAGAACAGCGGCGATATTTTCTTCGGAACGCACCGTTCTTTGTCTTGTTTTTGTTTTACTATCCGGCAGCGTTAAATGCGTTCAGAATTTGTCGATATGTCGGCAAATACATCAAGTTCAAATTCACCAAGTGTTCTATTAAGTTTGGCGCACGGAACACTGATTTTGATCATTAATTTCGACAATTTACAAGTATTGCTCTGATGTTAAACGTTCCATGATGATTTGTGATACTATTTAGACACACATTTACAAACTCGGTGCAAACTCACAGTTTGTTTAACAGCGACGCCTATCGGAAGTTCAGGCACACTAAAAAAATCACCCTTTACATATTAGATGTAGATATATATATGGTATATGTAGGTCTACTTGGCTAACCCAGCTTCAACTTCCAAAAATCTAGCATTGTTTTGATAAGATAAATATTCATGTAATGTCAGAATGTCGAAATTATTAAATTTAAAGCTTTTAAGATATTCGCTTTGAAAGCGGAATCTATTTTTTTACAAATATTAATATAGACTCCAAGTATGAACACAAGAAATAGAAGGGTCATCAGAGTTTGGGCAATACCGAATATTTAATTTTTCTTTAAGAAGCGTGAAAATAGAAGGGTATTATCCTAAATAATGGATCACTGAAAGAAATGTTTTTTTTATAGCTAGTTTTCAATGTCCGCTTTTTTTGCTATGAATATTTTATACCGTTAAAAAACCTTATTCTTGATGTCACTAAAACCATTCCGCAATATTCCTGCTTTTGATCAAAAGTAAAGCACCTAATTTTTAACCAGGAATAAAAGCAAATTTCAAAGTTCAGTGACAATCATTACCAATCTACAGCCTTAAAGCAACAAAAAATCTTTATGAAATTATTGAACTTCACCCTGAAAAATAACCAAGCCATAATTAGTATGGAAAACGAAATATTTCTAATTTTATTTAAATAAATATTAATCTATATATTAACTTTCTTAAAAAAAACTTTTTTATGGAATTTTAAAAACGCGTTAGACCAAAATATACTACTATTTGCTCTTTCGCAAGGGACGAAATGCTATATTGGCTTTTTATATTTTTTTTTACCTAGTGGAGAAATTACTATTTACTTTATGGAAAATAAAGGTTATAGTGAACGTGCTGCACCAAGTTTTTTATACAAATGGTTTTTCAATTAAGACATTATAAATATAACTCTGCAGTGATTGATTGATTGATTAATTATAGAGCTGATCTGTGTTTAGCATTTCTTTTTAACATTCGATGCATTTATTATAAGTACTGTTCTCATTGAATATTCAATTGTTTACAATATCGCTTTTAGTTTTAATTCCTTTAAGATATTAAACCATTATCGCGATTATAAATAACAAAAAATTTCAAAAATTTGTTTAAACCGTTATTACATTTGATGTAATTTATTTTTTATATTTTACGTAATGTATATTTAATATTTTATAAACAGGGCCGTTTTTAATTGAAAAAATTAAGAAACACTCTTTCTTGAAAGATCAAGTCCATTTCGAGTATATTAAGTCATAACGATATTTTTCATGAACTATATTACACTTTGGTACTTAAAATGTATTACATCACAAGTTAAACCAACAAATCGCAAAATATTCTCATCATTTGATTAATACTTGGTTGAAATAGGCAAAAAAACCAACAAATCTCAACAATTTTGTCATATTTGTACAACTACAAAAAAAGTATTTTAATCAAACAAACCTCAACTTTTAATCTTTGAAGTAATCTTCCTCACTTTCTACATATTTTGCTAACTTCCAGGCAGCTGTCGAATCCCAGATCGAGAAAAACTTGCTGATTTTGATGTGATAAAGTCATTAAGGCTTTTTTCGACATTCCCAAGAGATGTAAAGCCGCTATCAACCATATAATGTTTCAGGGATCGGAAGAGATGAATATCCGAAAGAGCCAAGAATACATCGGCGATTAAATCGGTTGCGATTAAGTCTCCAACGTAACTCAGTGATCGTTTTCAGAAAAAAATTTTCTTGTCTATGGCCGTATGGTGTCCTGCAGCAAGATGACTTCCCTTCTTCCCTTGCCAGTATAAGGCATTTTTTCTTCCAGGGCATCACCAGCACACAAATCAGTTAATGCTGATAACGGTCAGTAGCGATATGATTAGAATGGATCATCTTATAATGCATGACACCCAGCGGATTGACGTGGATATTTCGTTTTGCGGTACTGGTTAATGGCTCACCAGGTTTAATCCACGATTTTCGTTACAAGTCACATATCTTATGCATGAAATTCTCTCAGCTTTACCTTTTAAATTTTTCCTCGCTTATGTAAACGTTTAGAAATGGCTTACGATGTTATATCTAGCAGTGTACGAAAACGATTTTCTCTCATCAGTGCTTCCAATTTTTTATCCTCCACTTTTTTGACTGACCCGGGGGTTCTGCATTATTTAAGTAAAAATTTCCATTTCGGAATTGCTGATACCACATCTTACAAGTACTGTACGAAACCGCATTATCTTCCAAAACGGCATAAACTATGTTAAGCTTCCGCAGCATTTTTTTTCAGTTGAAAGGCGAAAAGAAGGCAGTGCTTCAAATGTTGCTTTTCGAACGACATCGCATTGCTTCTATTCACAATAGGCTGGTATGTTATGCCTCGGTTTGAAACTAAGAGATGATGCATTAAAATAACCATACAGCAGAAAATATCTGGTTCGAATAGGTTTGGGAGATATTTTGTACTGTATCAATATATTGGTAATAGTGAAAATATTGTAGAGGTATATTGTAACGAATAAAATCAAAAACAAAGATTTTCAAATGATATCAGAAAAGAGGACGTTATTTAGAAGATTAGAGATTCATTCATAGAAAGAAGAATTTGAAAGAAAGATTTTTCCATTGTTCAACGGATAACAATTATAATTATTTCTGAACATGTTTGAATATCATCGAAAATACTTCCATTAACTCATTTCTTATCGTCTGGGATTTTTGGAACACTACGTTAGAAACTCCGCATTTGCTTAACATGACACTGTATGTCTCTCTTCAAATTACCACTTCTTTTATTGTGGTTATCTTGTAGTATATCTGATAAGGTAATACTTAAAACGTTGTTTCGTGATATGAAAAAATTGTTTTCGACCACTCTTTAACTCAATATTTAAAAACAATTTCTTAATATTAAACATGAAATGCAATCAAATATTATGACACTTTCTTATATCTCATTAAGAGAAAGGTCAAAATTATTGTTAATGAACCTGCTTCATTAAAAGCATTTTTTAATTCAATGACTATCATACCGTAGTCATCTGTTATATACTTAATTTGAATAACATGGTTTTGAATATATAGTTTTATTGATGAACAAAATGAAGTCAATTTTTAATAAGGTCTCATATTAAGATACCAATTTCATGTTTATAATATATTTATATATTGAAAACGAGGTATAATATACAAGCATACTGCGAATATAACCTGAAAAATCAGTTGTAGATTTGATATCATTCGAAAAGAACATTGCCTTCTTTTTGCCTTTCAACTGAAAAAAAAATGTTACGGATGCTCAGGAGATGATTTATGCTGCTTTGGGAGATACTGGTAGTACAGTGCAGTAAAAAGTGGTTTCAGTTCCAGCAATTCCGAATTGCAAATATTTACTTGAATGATGCAAAACGCGTAGCACAGCAAAAGAAAAGGGACAAAAAAGGGAAGAATGAAGAATTGGAAGCGCTGCTAGAAGGAAATCTTCGTCGTATACTATAAGAGGTCGGACAGGAACTCGAAATAACAACGCAGACCGTTTCTAAATGTTTACACAAAAGGGAAACATTTTAAAAGAGAATAAGAATAGATGTATTAATGATATTGACTCATAGCTCTCGAAATTCAAGAAAAAAAAACTTCCTGCATAAGATTGTGACCTATGATAAAAAGTGTGTCATGTACGATAATTCATAGAAGCGAAAATCATGGGTTAATCATGGTGAGCTATCAACCAGGACAGTAAAACCAAATATCTAGGCAAAACGGTGTTGCTGTGCATATGTGTGGGATAGCTGTAACTGAATCGTGTTAGGTACGCTCTGTAGGAAAATACTGGCAAGGTAAGAAGAGAAGTTATTTTGGTTTAGGACAACCCACGGCCACATACAGCAAAAAGGACTCTGGAAAAGATCATCAAGTTCGCCTGGGAGAACCTTTATCGCATCTGGCGTATTCGCTAGGCTTAGCCCTATAGGATTTTCATCTCTTCCGATATCTGCAACATCACCTGGCTGATAACCGTTTCACATTTCTCGAGAAAGTCCAAAAAAGTTTCAATGATTTATCACAAACAACAAAGTTTTTTTCGATCTGGGATTAGACAGTTGCGTGAACGGCGGTGAAAGAAAATATGTAGAAAATGAGGGAATTACTTCCAAAATTAAGTTTAAAATACTTTTTTATAAATAAATGTCAAAGGTAGTAAAAAAAGTCTCGAGTTGAGGAACTTTACAGATTCTATAGATTTATTTTTCTATTTTTTCTTGAATATTAAAAATAGAAGGAACCCAGAATGCCTTCGTACAGATTTTTTATATACAATTCAAGATTTTTTTTTCTTTTTAACATCAATTCCGGGCATACGAGAACTTCGAAACTAACTTTGAACTAAAAAAAAATATATTTGGAACTAAAAAAATATATTTTTTTTTTAGTTCAAAGTTTATTAATAATATGTATTATTATTATTTATTGTTTATTAATAGTTATAAACATTGGATAATACCTTCGCAATATTTTATTATTATTATTCACGTATGGGCCCTGGTGGACCACGCGAAGCACAATTAGAGGCGTTTGTTGTTGTTAGCCTTCCTTTGTGCCCATACTAATTTCATTCTTTCGCTATGAGCTTTTTTCCTTTCGTCAGACCAAGTTGTTCCAGTCTTCCTACATTTTTCTCTCTGGCCAACCTTCCAAACGTTAACCTTGTGTCTGAAACAGCCTCTATCCTGAATTTCACTTTGTGTAATATTTGCCGATCTTAGGTCCTCTTTAATTGCAGCAATCCATTTAATTATTTCTACTTTAGCTTTACTCCTATTTTCATAAAATTCGACTATTTGTCTAGTTAACCTACTCGGATTCATCCGTTTTATGTGTCCGTAAAACTTAAGTCTTCTTTTTCTCATATCGCTATGTATATCTGTGTATTGTTTGATTTCTTGGTTTTCTCGAAGTCGGTATGTTGTGCTATTTATTTGTTTCGGCCCTAGGATTTTTCTTATGATTTTTCTTTCCTTCTTTTCCTTCTGTCCTCGATGTCCCTCTTTTTATTCAAAATGAGCGTTTCCGCAACATATAGACATTCTGGTTTAATAACTGTTGTAATGTCTCAGTTTTGTGTTTTTAGATAGGCATTTTTTGTTGTAAATATTTTGTGTAAGTCTCAATGCCGTTTCCATTTTATACCTTATTGGCCGCTTTTTCCAACCCATTTTCCATGATTATGTCACCCAAATATTTGAATTGAGAGACTCGTCTGATGTTACCATATTTTGTTTTTAGAAATGGCGTTCTTAGTCTGTTGCAGGTCATGTATTGTGTCTTTTCAAAGGAAATTTGGAGTCCTACATTTTCTGCTGTTTCTTTTAGGATTTCAATCTGTTTCTGTGCTGTTAATACATCTTGAGCTAAAATTGCTAGATCATCAGCAAATGCCAGACAATCAATTTGGATGTTGGTTCTCCCCAGTTTAATGGGCTGGTCAATATTCAAGGCCGACTTTTTTTCACGCCACTCCTGTATTACTTTTCCTAGAACACAGTTAAATAAAAGTGGCGAGAGTCCATCCCCTTGTCTCACTCCAGTTTTAATTTCGAAGGGCTCTGAGATGTCACCCATGAATTTAACTTTTGACCTTGTGTTAGTTAACGTTGCTTTAATAATTGCCAGCGTTTTCAGATCTAGTCCTTGTTCTTTCAAGATTCGGAATAAAGATTCGCGGTCAATAGAATCATATGCTTTTTTGAAATCCACAAATGTACAGACGGGTTTTTTATTGTACAGTTTTTGATGTCTTAGAATCAACTTCAGATTCAGGATCTGTTCAGGGCAGGATCTGCCCGGTCGAAAACCTGCTTGATATTCACCAATGTTAGGTTCTAACTATCCCTGTGCTCTGTCTAGTAGACATTGAGATAGAATCTTGTAACAAACTGGGAGAAGAGATATCCCTCTATAGTTGTTTACATCTGTTCTATCTCCTTTCTTATGTAGTGGATGGATTAGAGCACCTTTCCAATCTTCCGGAATCCGTTCGGTTCGCCAAACTTCTTGTAGAATTTTGGTTATTTCCCTGATTGTACCTGGACCAGCGGATTTCAAAAGTTCCGCAGTGATTCCATCTTCACCAGAAGCTTTGTTATTTTTAAGCCGCTTGATTTGCCTAATTATTTCATCTTCATTCGGTGGTAATGAATCTGGGTTTGTTTGTTTAGGTTTTAGTGTTGCTAATTTGTTTAAGGGCTCAGGACAGTTTAGTATTTGTTCAAAATATTTCGCAAGTTCTTTGCAATTGTCTTGGTTATTTAGAGCTAATTGTCCGGTTTTCCTTTTGGAAGCAAAGACTTTGCGGTGGATAGCCTGTTAATTTAGTTTTAAATGTTTTGTAAAAGTTTCGAGTGTTATGTTTTTGGAAATCTTTTTCTATTTCATTAAATTAATTGTTTTCATATTTTCTTTTAGTTTGTCTAATTAGCTTCGATATTTCTTTCCTTACTTCCAAAAATATGTTATAGTTTATTGCTGTTTTTTGACTGTTCCAATCTTTGAATGCTTCACTTCGGCTTAATACTGCTTGCTCGCAAACTTCATCCCACCACGGATGTTTTCTACGTTTTTGTAAAGGGACCAACTTTAAGGCTGTTTTAATAATTTTTTGTTTCAATTCTTGCCAGTTCTGTGCTGGTTGTTTATCAAGTTCTTCTGTTAGGGCTGGTTTTATTTTTGTTGGGTCAAACTTTGGTATTAGCAGCCGCTTTTCAATAAGTTTTCGAGGTTTTAAGCTAAGTTTGATTCTAGTCAAGTAGTGATCCGTGTCTATATTTGCTCCTTTCCTGACTTGAACATTCAAAATCTCTTTATAATTGGGGTACGAAATGGCAACATGGTCAATTTGAAATTCACCCATGTACGTGTTTGGGCACCTCCAGGTCTTTTGTTTTGATATTTTCTTCTTAAAATGGGTTGACATTATTTTTAGATTAAACTGGGAACATAGTTCAACCAATCTTCTACCATTATGGTTAGTCCATTTATGAGCGGGAAAACTGCCGACTGTTTTCCTGTACTTTTTTTCTTTCCCTAGCTGGGCGTTGAAATCACCCAATAGGATTTTTACATGGTTAGAGGGAATTTTAGAGATAGTCTTTTCTAGAATTTCCCAGGACTTATTTACTTTTTCAGGATTAGATTTATTTTCTTCGTTAACTGGGAGGTGTGCATTGATTAATGTATAGTTTTTTTTAGCACACTTAAGGGATAGTGTCATAAGTCGATTATTTACTGGGTGGACATTTGTTATAGAACCAAGGATGTTTCTTGAGACAGCAAAAGCAACACCGAGATGTGGTGTATTTTTGAGTATTTTTTTGTCCGTTTTACTTTTAAAAAGTCTGTAGTTGCCGAATTCCAAGGTGTTATCATCTGTCAATCTAGTTTCTTGCAAAGTTAAATTTTGGATTTGTTGCTGATTTAATGTTCGCCACAATTCGTGTAGTTTTCCTGGACACAGGAGAGAATTGATATTTACCGTTCCAAAGAAAGTTTTTGTTTTCGGTTTCAGACGTTGGCCAAAGGTCTCCGACTCCCTCTGAAAGATTTTGCGTTTAAGCCCGGACGCCCCAAAATCCGAAAGCCCGGTTGTACCAGCAAAGCTGGCAGAGGATTGTCTACCTCCTGGGGTAATTTTGTAATTACTAGAATGCTTCATCTTGTACTTTGAATTAAAGGTTTGAACCATGACGGTTCAGAGATTAAGACTGGAGGGGTTAGTTCCAGAATTTAAACATCAGCCGCACCACTGGTGAACAGACGCTGACCACTCAACCGCTTGATACAAGTCAGACGCTAAGTGGATTTAGTTTTTTTTTTGCCTTGGTTCGGAGCTGCTTATTTTGAGATATTCGCAGCTGTCCATTAATATCTAATGGAACTTTCACTATCCACCACCCGTGACCCGTCCAGTACCTTAGGCGAGGTATACTGGACGCAATATTTTAGTAATATCTTAATTCTATAATGAAACATTTCAATAATATTATTTCATCTATTAAACACTTTATCAACTTCAACATTCTTGCCTTGTAAGCATGTCCAGTGATTAAAATTAATATAATAATTATTAAAACTAAAAATACTTTAAAATATTTTTTATTACTATAAAGACGATTCATTATATATGACATTGCTTTTGTAGGGACAATATTAGTCGAATTATTTATAATAGAAATTCCTTTTGCGTTTCAGTTAATAACAAAATAATAATATTAAAACCTCAATAATAATATTAAAATCTCTCGCAATGAATATTTCAGGCAATGGACGAACGGAAAAAATAAGTCAATTGAAGTTTGGTGTGCCTATGATTTAGAGGGAACAAAAAAATCACTGCGATTCTATTATGTTTGCTTAGTCAAGGTAGATGGTATTAACCGAAAAAAAACACCTATCCCGATCTGGTATCTGCTAAAAGACCTGTTTCTCATTCAGAAGACATCCCTATTTCAACTTTTCGTGGCCTGTCTGATCTTTCAAATAAAGAATGTAGTACATCCGAAGATAGGCAAGCTTGTACTAGCGAAGAAAGTGACAATTTTGAAGTACGTCGTCAAAACCCTTACTTTTTACTCAAGATGCTTTAAGTGACCTTATTAGAGACCTCGACCTTTCAAAAGAAAAATCAGAACTGTTGGCATCCAGAAGAGAGAAATTTACTTTCTCAAGTACTAAAGGTACTAAAATTACATGTTATCGTACTCGAGAAAAAGAACTACTTCCGTTTTTTTGCTCAGAAAATGTTATTTTTTGTAATGATGTCAGTGGTATTTTATCAAAAATTGGTTTCTTAAACTAGCAGCCAAATTAATGGAGACTTTTTATAGACAGTTCCAAGAGGAGTTCGAAATGTGTTTTAATGACAAAAAGCATGCTGATGTTCTCATTACTCATTCCACTAAATTAAATGAGCAGTATGAAACCATCTTTCATATTAGGCAAAACTTAAGTACCGTGATCATAAGTGGGTTACATGCGTTGTTTTGAAAATGTTAAACTTTTTATTGCGTCGACAAAGCGGTTACACAAAATTTCCATGTTTTCGATGTGATTTCTATGTTTGTGGGATAGCAGAGCTAAAAGCGAGCATTGTATTAAAACAAACTGGTCTAAAAGAAAAGACTTGATAGTTGGGAAACCAAATACCATAACTACAGCGTTAGTTACTAGAGAGAAAATAATTTTGCCTCCAGTGCACATAAAATTTGGACTAATAAAACAGTATGTCGAAGCATTGGATAAAAATGGTTCCTGTTTTAATTATATATCGAGGACATTTCTTGGTTTGAGCCAAGTAAACTTAAGGCTGGCATTTTCGATGGACCACAAATTAGGCTTTTGATAAAAGATAACAATTTCGTGCATTCAATGAATGATATAGAATCATTAGCCTTGTTTTCATTCGTCAATGTAGAAAAAAATTTCCTAGGGAAGTCCGAAAATTATTGCAAATTGTTTCAAAACACTCTGGATATTTTCAAAAAACTTGGATGTAACATGAGTATCAAAGTTCACTACCTCCACAATCATTTAGAGAAATTTCCGAACCAACCTTGGCTCTTACAGTGAGGAACAAGAAGAGCGATTTCAGGACCAAAAAATATGGAAGAAAGGCAACAGGGTCGATGGGATGAACATATGATGCCTGATTACTGCTGGAGTATCATGCGTGAGTGCCTGGAAAGAATTAACTCGAAGAAAATACGAAAAAGAAGCTTTCTTTGTGTTCAGTGATGTAACAAAAGGAAAAAAAAAATGAAATAATCGTAGTTTTTCGACACCTATCATATCTCGAAAAGTACATGTACATTTCAAAAAATATATGTACTGTTAGAACCAGCATAACGAGCATATTCAAAAACAGTTTTAGTCTTTCCGGCACCAAAGCCCTGTAGACCTGTGTTATAGAAATGAAAATAATATATTTTCAAAAAAAGGAATAAAACAATTTTTTACTTTCTTATCTATCACTTTTATTGTTGTTATTGTATCGTATATTGTATTGTATTGTTGTTATTGTGTTATTCTATCACAATAAAAGTGATAGATAACAAAGTAAAAAATTGTTTTATTTCTTTCTTAAAAATTGAATTTCACAAAGTAACGGACAAATCAATCAATATATTTTCAATAATTTTTAGGCCACAGTATATACCTCTAAAAATTATTTCTCAATAACTAACGACAGTTCATTATACCTCATTGAGAGAAAGGAGAAAATTGAATAGTCAATAATGAACTAGCTTGATTAAAAACAATTTTTTCATATAAGTAAAATCTGACCTTAAACATTATTAATTATTTTACGCCTAACGTAAAACTTAGACGATCAAATTCGATATAGTTTTTTTCTTTGGTCTTCTGTCAAAAACTAAATTAGTTCTCTAATCGGTACTATACCGAAAAGCCTCATCAGTAATGAACATAAAATAATTAAGCATTTTTTGACAGCTGCCAGAAAAGTTGATGTATGCGATACGAAATACTGGACCAGTTGATTATCTCTAAAAGTATGATATTGATCAAAGTAAATTTGATTGGTCTAAATGTATTGCTTGAAAAAATTATATGGTGTTTGAATAAGGAGTTTTTTTTTATTTTAAATCAAAGTATTTTCTTATACATTTTTATTATTCAATACAAAACTTGTGTACTTAGCATCTATACTTTGAAAAGAACTATACTGAAATTTTTTTATTCTATTACTTTATAAATAAATTTTGTTACTTCATTGAATAAATTCTTTCATGCAATGGCGTGTGCCATTACATCAATTTATGAAAAAAAAAATACTAAAGAACTCTGAAGATAGTTTTTTCGCAATATTTTCGAAACGGTTTATGCTAAACTCGTAAAATTCGGTATACTTCAATAAGTTCAAATGGAAAAACGTTTTTTTGTGTTAATAATTGAATATTTTAGTCAGGGGCGTCACATACAGGTGCTTTTTCTTGGTAAATGCTGCCATAACTTTTTTGTTTGGTATATTTTATAATTTTTTAAATCAAATTATTGAATCGCAAAGATTTTTAGGTAAAAAAGGTCCTTTTATTTAATCTCTTTAGGACAGACCGTTTTCCAGAAAACTGACTTTTTCTAAATTGGTGCACGATTGCATGGATATCGAAATGCATCTTAATAATTAAGTAGGCAGCTGACTCTGTTAATCTTTGTCTTTGACGTTTCGTAAAACTGGACCATTTACGCAATAAAGTCTAGATTTTTAATTTTTAAACTGCAAAATGGCCCATTATTTCTTCGAAGAAATGGCTAATATGCAATTTATGTACAGGAAGGCGAAGGGGCGTGTGAAGGTAGAATATTGTATGCAGAGGTTTTCCCGAAAAAGTACTTCCTTGTACAGAAACATTTACAAACCTGCTTAGAAGATTATGCGAAAAGGGATCTTTCATATCTTCCAAACATGACTGGAAAAAGCCGGAACACCGGAACTGTAGAAAATAAAGAACGAGTTTTTCTCTGTAAATATAAAAGCGCATTTAGATCGGTTATATCCAGGACGATGGATAGGACGTAGTGGACCAGTGTATTGGCCACCACGTTCCCCAGATTTAAATCCTCTCAATTACTTTCTGTGGGGATACAAAAAGGCATTAATCTATGCTATTCCGAGTGGCACTGTAGAGGAATTGCAGCAACGTGTATTTACTGCTTGTGATTATATTAAAAATAAGCCAGGTATTTTCGGCAGGGTAAGATATTCGATAAAGAAAATAATTAGAGGATGCATTGAGATGAATGGGGGTCATTTTCAACATCTGTTGTGAATAAGTGCTAAATCCTTAATAGTAATTAGTCTTTTTCATAATTAGTCAGTTTTCTGGAAAACCGTTTACCTAAAAACCCTTGCGATTCAATGATTTGCCAAAATGTTTATAAACTCATTTCAATTACTACACTGGATTGTTTGGTTTATTTATGTTGTATGGTAAGAAAGTAACAATTCATAAGTAAACACAGCGGTAAAGCTAAAGTTAGAACTTTGTTTTTCTACAGAACGAGTCAGTAGCGTATGACTATGATTAAACACACTGATAAACAGTGACCTTACCCAAGCTCGTTAACTTTTTGTAGGCCTGTCACATCAATGACACATCGGATATTCTCACTGAACTCCTACATGGTTTGGGGATTCTTCTCATAAATATCCCTTTTAACATAACTCTAAAAATAGCTCAATGAACTCAAATTGGAGCGTCTCAGTGGACAACCTTTGTGGCCATTTAAAGGTATGTCCACACTTGTTCAACTGTTGGTCGTCAAGACGCATGCATCAGTTGAAAGGTTAGACGCATGCAGTGTTGAACGAGTTCTTGATATAATCTGCAAGTTTTTGCAATAGTTTACAAATTTAATTAAATTAAAGTAGTTTAATTTTATTAAATTAAATAAATCCAAAATTCCAGGGCAAGATGTAATAAAAGCAGAAATGCTGAAATATATGGGAACAACAGTAAAGGAAGAATTGTGAATACTAAACGACATCATAATAGAAAAAAAAGTAGCAACAGACTGAAATATGGGTATAATATTGCCCTTGTTTAAAAAAAGAGATATCAAAGAATGTCAACACTACAAAGGGATCACACTTACAAATTTACATGTAAGTGTGAAGTCTGTTACACAGACCGAGAGATACATTAGAAGCAACATTAAAGAATCACAGCATGGTTTTAGAAAGGGTAGAAGCACACCAGACCTGATATTTATAATGAGACAACTAGGAGACAAACTGTTAAGAAAACTATATTTGGACCGGAATCCATATTTGTTTCATTGACCTGAAAAAAGCATACGCAAATTAGAGGGAATTACAAGAAAGGATAGAGTGAGAAACACGGCAGTAATGGAACAAGTGGAAACGAAACCAACAGAAAGAGCTATAGAAAAACGACAACTGAGCTGACTAGGACACATCCACAGAATGAATGAAGAGAGATTAGCAAAGCAAATCTATAAGGCGAAAACACGAAGAAAAAATAAAGTTGGACGTCCAAGACTGAGATGGGAAGAACAAGTTCGACAAGCGGCAGAAAAACGAGGACTTCATTGGAATGAGGCTAGAAAATTAACACTGGACAAGGAAGTCATGGGGGGTAAAGTTTCATGAAATACCATAATGCTGAAATGTAAACTGTCAGTCTTACACCTAATGGTACAACGGACTTTTAGACAATATATAAATAAAATAAAAAGTAATAAAATTGTAAATTGAGTGGATAGGGAATATTAATTTAGTATATAGTTTTCTTCAGTAAATTGTTGTAATTATTCTAAATATTTGTTTGTCCATACAAATTTTCCATATTTCTCCTTATTTTCCGTGCATTTATCAACATCAGCACAGCAGCGCTGATACCGACTAACAAGACAATGTCAGATGTATTCATGAAACTGAATTTACACAGTTAACAGTAGGTAGTTACAAAATTATTTTTTTTAACTTAACTTTAACTTTAACTTATTTTTAATTTAATTTTTTAGAAATGTTGAATGAAACTGACGTAAACATGTAGACAGGCAGGAAGGAGCCATGCGCCTTACCCTGCACTAGGATAGAGTGTTATAATAACCATGGTGGGCCTACTTATTTCAACCAATTGCATCAATTTGCTTCAATTTTTTTGTATCAAAATATAAATGGAATCTCTACTCTCTGTTACATAATACCATCATGGTGTATACAAATATTACAACATTAATGCAATAAAATAGTATATAGTTCATAAAAAGTTTATATTACTATATAGAATACATATTAAATCACCTAAATCTTGTTAAAGTAAACTGTGATAATATATAATTATATGTGAGAAGAAATACTAATCCCAGTGATTATGACTCATCAAATTTTATAGTTAAAAAATATATGCTGACGTAATAAAGGACCAGATAATTTCTTTGCAATTAGTGGAATGAAATGTCTTTTGGAATGTCTCTTGAAATATATTTTGTCACTATTCAATTTATTGTATTCAACTCATAATTTAAGACTGATTTTGACCCACCCGTTCAAAATAAAAAAGGTATAGAATAACCCCTACTAATCTTTACCTTTCTCTCCCCCATGCACCCACAATCGGATGTTGGTATTGGTGGTTTTGTATACTAACACATATAACCCCGGTCTGACAAATAAAACACACTTTTTTGCAAATTTCGACTTTGTTCATGAATATATTCTCCTTGAAGAGCAACACAAATATTTCTACACCTTTTTTATAGAACGATTTCTGTTTGCCTTCATAATATCCTTCAGTTTCGGCAAGTACCTCTTCATTGAAGCGAAATTTCTTTCCAGCAAACATTTTTTTGAGGTCTGATAATAGGAAATAGTAGCTTGGGGCCAGATCTGGAGAATACGGTGGACGAGGAAGCAATTCGAAGTGCAATTCATGCAATTTAGCCATCGTTGCCAACGATTTGTGACACGGTGCATTGTCTTGGTAAAAAAGCATTATTTTTTGTTCATTTGGAACCTTTTTTACGAACTCGCCCATTAAACGCACCAATAATGCTATATAATATTCGCTATTGACGGTTGAACGATGAACAATATCCCATGCACATCCCAAAATACTGACGCCATAACCTTACCTGCCGATGGTTGTGTTTTTGATTGCTTTGGAGGGCTTTCACCGGCTGCTGTCCACTCAGCTGACTGCCGATTTGACTTCGGAGTATAGTGATGGATCCATGTTTGGTATGTGACAATGGATGGTCACATACCATATAAAAATATTCTTTTTTTTGCTTAAATAGCTCTAAACATTGCTCAGAATCATCAATATATTGTTGTTTTTGATCCGGTATGAGCAAACGCAGTACCCATTACGACAGCAATTTACGTATTCCGATATGCTCACGTAAAATGGTGTAAACACTTCCTTTCGATATCCTCATGATATCAGCTATCTCCTGCAGCTTTACTTTACGGTTTTGCGAATTTTTCTGATGCTGTCTGATGTAACCAACTCATTTGGACGTTCAGAGCGTTCAGCATCCTCGGTGTTTGTACGGTCATGTTTGAATTCAGCATACCAATCAATTATGATTGATTTTCCTGGGGCAGAGTTCAGGAAATATTTATCAAGCCATTGCTTTACTTCAACGGTATTTTTCTTCATCAAAAAGCAATGATTAATTAACACATGAAATTATTTTTTTCCATTGTTTTAAAAATAACAAAAGTAGCGTCACTTAAAGCACAACTCAGAACGAGTAAACAGATTGTCATGAAATTTTAACACTTGGCATTTGAAGATTGGCACAATCGACTATTGGTAAGAATTTTTCGTAAGTGAGGCCATCTATATGTCAGACCGGGGACTTTTTGACCGATGTGTTATACCCGCTAGAGCTGTTCACTTCCACCAGTCCCTTTTTATTCTTTCTTTAGCATATAATCTAACGGGACTGCGAGCTTAAAACTTATCTGCTTCTTCAGATTTAACTTTAAATTTTTAAAAACATAATTAGTTTCAATGCATACATATAGATTGATTTTAATTGGTTATAGCAAAAAAAAGGTAAAATTGACAAGAGTAATCGTTCTGATCTAGCTTTGCTTCATAATATCAATGCCAGTCAATCTTCACAAGTTGGCCCTAAAATACCTAGTTTTGTAACCTGAGAAGGAATTGTTTCATACTTGACTGATAGTTATTGGTATATCTAATTATAAAAAAAAGTATCTAAAAGACATATCAGTACATGAAAATGGTCTTTTCTGAATATACTATTAGTATATAAATATATATATATATATATAGATACATATATATATATATATATATATATATATATATATATATATATATATATATATATATATATATATATATATATATGTAAATAATATAAATACAGGGTCGCTATTATATACCAACATGGTCAAATATCTCGAGAACGCTTTGAGATTTCTTAATAATATGTTGTACACAAACATCAGGAAAGGTTTCCCACTTTTTGGGTCTTTTTTCATTTTTACATTCTTGTCGTATATATTTGAAATCTAAGGCTAACTTGAAAATTTTTTTAGTGACAACAGTACTTGAATTTGGCATTGTTGAAAAATATTTTTTCAGAATTCAACGAGAAAAATATTGTATGGTTTTTTTTCAAAATAGATTTTAAAAAATAGCTAAAAGGAGTTTCGGACTTTTTTTAGGGTATTTTCATTTAGTAGGCTATGAAGCAATGGATGACAGATGCAGTATTTGATTACACTTGACAACTGTTAACGTCAATTTATAAATTAAAAATTTATTTCAATTTTATATTTCTTTCAATTTATATGGAATTAATATGTATTTAACCGAAAAAGAAATAATTGAAATACTACCATTGGTTGGATAAGGTGAAGGAAAACGGAGTTATGCTAAAATTTGTCGAGTTTTGAATAAACTACATCCGAATAAAAACATTACCAATTAGTGTCAAAAACAGTAAAAAGATGAAATAATACAGGTAGCATTAAAAGGTAACAATAAAAAAAATAGGAAGACAAAAAACACAAACTAATGACAAAAATTCGTTGAATGTTTTAATTGATGCAGTAAACATTGGTAAGGTTTTTTACTTATCTTACTTAGGTAACTGAAGGGACAGTCATACTAACTTAAAAAAGCAAATGGTTATATCGATACGTAAACCGCGAGCGAATTTTGAAAATAAAAGTCACCTTACTTTTTGATCATACTAGTACATAAAAAAATGCCTCAAACATTAAAAAGTATTTGCTTAAGTTTAAAGAAGAACTAAAAAGTTTTTGTGTGATTATCTGATGGTGTTAATCAAAATAAAAAATAATTGGTAGAATGTATTATTGGAAAAAATAAATGGTAATGTAACAAAGGGACACGGCATTTCTTTTAAATTGGAGAAATATATTTAATAGTGTTTTATTAAACACACAGAAACACGATTTCAAATATTTTCTTTTACCATTGTTTAATTTGTTTAAACGCCCCAGGTTCTATTTCATTTACAAGTAAATGTTACGGTTTATAATTGTTTTCTATCAATACTTAAAAAGTAATTTTGACCGATAATGTTTCAACAAATGTACTGCTGAAGAGAATAAACTAGTCTCTGATCTAGTTTTGCTTAATAATAAGGGTGTGTCCGTTAATAGTCTTCACAGAATTTATCGTTTCTGAAAAAGCAGTTTTGTAAGCTAGGAAAAAAAATATTTAATTCATGACCTCTTTTGGTATTTCTGATGATTTAATTTCTTTAATTTCAGATTTTTAGGCAAATTCCTAGTAGTTAACAAAAGAAAGAGTTAAATGGCGTATTTATTTTGAATATGTATTCAATTTTGACAAACCACCGTTTGATATTAGTCAAAGGATTTTCCTGAACGAATACCTGCCCTATATTGCACATTGATATCAATTTTATCTATCATATATGGATCGTTAACGAACATTGTAGCAAGTTAAAAAAACTTACGTATAACAAAATCGAAAATTTCTAAAATTAAATGGTTAATAAAGATACCTTTTTGTCCAAATTTTCACACTATTTTTAATGTTCGCCTCTTTTCGCTATTACTGTAGCTTCGTCAGAATGAATATTTTCGACAATGAAGTGGCTATAAATACAAAAAGTTTCTACAATAAATGATATATTTTTAGGAAATCCACACAGATGCTATTTTTACTTTTTATTTCTATTTTCTTTTCATTTTATTCCCTCTTCATTTCTTTTCCTTTCTATTTCAAGCAAGAAATAGCATATGTGCGGATCTCCTAAAAATATATAATTTATTAAACTTGAACCGATTTACCACTAAACACCACATCACTTTTTGTTAACTTCTCGACGCACGTTTTGCTAACCATGTTAGGAGAAGATTAAATCATCAAAATCATCAAAAGTGATTTGGTGTTTAGTGGTAAATCTCTTCAAGTTTAGTGTTTCACACCAAAGGTTGCAATAAAAGAATTGATATCATTTATTGTAGAAACTTTTTGTATTTATAGCCATTTCAACATTGAAAATATTCATTTCTGACGAAGCTACAGTGCAATACGCAAACATTAAGAATAAAGTGGAAATTTTGACAAAAAAGTATTTTAATTAAACATTTATAATGAATTTCCATCAATTAGAAGTCAACACAATTCAAACGTTTCTGAAATTAGGTGCTAAAATTGAGATTAAAGGTATACTGGACAAGCTAGGAGATTCATGCTATATAATTTTAAAGACCACATAACCGACATCAGATATGATAAAGTTAAAAAATCTTATTATTAAATCTTTACATTAGTAAGTTAATATTCATTAAAAAGCTAAATAGTGGGTCTCCAGGTACATATTAAATTGTGCAAATAGCAAAATGTAAGAAAACCGTGAACCATTCCATATAGCTTTTCCATAGCTTTTTTAATTAGTAACCCTTTATTCATTTTTTACGTTTCATGATATACATAGGTCGTTCCAAAAATTCTCGGCCTAACAAAGAACACACTAAATCTTTGAGATTAAAAATAAATTTCGACTTAGTCACCTTGCAATTCTATACATCTAAACCAACAACGTACCAACCTTTTAATACCCTCATTATAATGATTGGTCCAACTATGTAAAATAAATGGTTGTCCCAATTTTAACCTCATCAGTTGAAGTGAATCTTAATCCAATGAGCCATTTCTTGGTTCCAGGTTTGGGAACAGGAAGTAACCACTGGGAGCTAAATCTGGTGAATAAGGCATATGTGGAAGCACTTCAAAGAGTAGGTCATGGAGTTTTGCAGCAACAACCTCAGATATTTGTGCATGCGCATTATCGTTGTGAAAAACCACTTTATTTTTGTCCAGATGTGGACCTCTAGCCTGAATAGTTTAGCTTCATCTCTGGCGTGTAAAAGTGAATCAATGTTTCATCTACTATATAAAATATTTAAGAAGCTCAGCAGTATCGCGTCTAATTAAATTTAAACATTTTGAGAAGTGGAATGCGTCTTTGGTCAACTGTTAACAAAGGCGGTACGGCACCATTCTAGCGGAAAGCTTTTTCATACACAAAATATCGTTTAAAATATAATGGACATGATCTATCGCGATCTGGTGCGATCTTACAATGTCTCCAAGCTCGCATACCTTCAGTCGGCGAGCATTTAACGCGACACTAGAGATTTTTTTGACGATTTTGACATTCGTAGCGGTTTCAATGGGCGTGCGACCAGGTTTAAATGTAACAGTCCATTTTTTCACAGTCAAATCGAAGGGAAACATGTTTTAAAATAAAATCTAATGTCCGTCGAATTCGAACTTTTTTATCTATTTTTCAGAAAATATTAAAAATAGTTGCTTTATTCGATCGCTACCAACAAGCACGCGTCTAAAACTTCGCAGCACGCCACCTAACAAATCATACTTGATCAAAATCATAGTCATTTGGTCATACTCAAGCCATCTCTGTTTCAGGCTGAGAACCATTCAAGCGACTCTCGTAAATTGAACTTAGTTTTTTGTTAATTATAGTTAGACTTAATCAACCCATCATGAAGGTAAAATGGTTCGAAAATCGTAAGTCTAGAAGCGATTAGATATTTTGTAAAAAATGTCATGAAGTAAATAATTATCAAACTGAAACATTTTTATTAATGACACAAAAATTTCTATATGTCGATTGTGTTTTAATTTCTATTATTTAAATGACTTCAGCGGTCCAACCGTTTACATAGCCAATATCGAATAAGGACAAAAACGCAGAGATATTTAAAAGATCTATTGCTCTGTCTATTTTTATTGGAACATCTAAACTGTTGCCATATCTGTTAAAAATCCTTTAATTTATATTTTATCCGGTTTGTTCGTTTTTCTTAATTATAATTTAAAATAATTTATTTCTAAAGCACGTTTCTTATACTCTTTCATATCGAAAAGATGATATTGAGCAGTAAGTTTATTTTTGAGGTTTTAAGATGCTAAGATTTTCTCTTTTCTAAATCGTGTTTTGTTCGATTTAATCCACTGATTTTGTTGGCAGAATCCAAATATTATAAAATTCAGTCGGTATAAGAATTAGAGCCTTGAAAATGTTAAGAATTGGCTATTAATCTTCATCAATAATGTTAAGTATATTAAATTAATACGTGTACACACACACATCCGAAAATATGTAACTAAAATTTTTCTTCTATAAATGTGATTCCATTATTCTACTCTCCCATATTTCTTCATCCAATCTATTATAATTCATCTGAAGCTTCGTAATAGGTGTTTCTGTTAATATTGTCGATTCTAATTCAGTCGTTACTAATTCATTTGTCTATATAGACTAATGACGTCTGTGGTGTTTTAGCGACTAGTAACTTCATTTGGTTTATTTCTCGTGTTCGATCTCTTCTCCTTTTTTCTGCGTTGTTCCACTTACATTTGAAAACATTGACCTAACCTAAAAATTGCACTGTTTTACGAGTTGTTTGCAATCTGGCGTTATCTTGCTGAAAGATGAGACTAGAATAAGCTTGCAAATATGGCCAAATAATTGGTTAAAGTAATTCGGTTAATTAACGCACTGCAATTAAACTTCTTCTGATAATTACTAGGGTTGACTTATTTCTGAATGATATGTCCCTCCTGCCATAACTTCTGAACAGATACTGTTCTAATGCTACAGCTAAATTTTGCAAATTAAACAAAATCTATATCATCACTAAGCAAATGGTGTTCCATTACATATCCCGTTCAATCCTAGCTCATTAATTTTCTACGCACCGTGTTTTGTAGCTCACTGTAAAAGAAAACACCTAATAGGGGTGATAAACACGGGGTGCAAAAACGGGATCACGCACTTCCGAATGTATTCATGTTGATTTCGTACCGCAAGAACTTAAAATGCCATTACAGTTATATTGCCATAATTTCACTAAAATGCCATTATTTCGCTAACAAGACCTAGGCTTACAATCTGTGGGTTTAGGGTTTAGAGAATTTTGGAAAGAATAAAACATTGACAATAAATTAAAAATTTTACTATTTTAACTCTTAAGAAATTTATTTTAAATTTATTTCTAATGAAAATAATTACGAGTAAATTAGTTGTTTAAATTGAATATATTCTTTAACAGTAATTGGAGAATCACTAACTCCGTTGTAACAAAACAATAAACTTATGGGTTTAATCATTATCCAAGTTGCTAAAAAACGCATATTCATAACCAGTCATATTCAGTAGCCGGTATTCATGAATAATTGTCCATAACGTAGAAGGCTTTATATAAAAAAAATGTTCAGCTGTTATTTATTAGGTCCATAATTATCAGCCTTTTTTGTCTACATTTGACATTTACTTAAGAAAAATGTAATACAAACTTAATCTTCGAAGTAATCTCCCTCATTCGAATTCCAGATTGAAAAAAAACTTGGTGGTTCTGATATGATAAAGTCACTGAGGCTTTTTTCAACTTTTGAACTTTCAAATTTTGAAAATCCCAAGGCGCCAAGTCTAGAGAATAAGCAAAGTGCCTAACACGAATCAGTTGCTACTGGTAATGGTCAGCAGTGACCGTTTGACCAGATAGGAGCAACATATAATGCACAAGACCCAGTTGATCTCATCTTATACCCAGCAACACCTTTTTTCGCGTGGATCAAAGCGTCAACTCTTATTATCAGCTGTAAGTTCATAAGGGACCCCAACGACTCTTCATTCGAATTTTCCCTAGCTTGGGTAAACGTTTAGAAATAGGTTGTAGTATTACTCCGAGTTCCTCTCCGAATTCTAGCAGTGTTCGACAATGATTATCCTCCAACTATGCTTTCAATTCTTCACCAACCACATTTTTTGACTGCCTGCAACATTTAAGCTAAAATTCCCAGTTCTGAATTGATGACTTCTTACAAATAATGTACAAAACCGCATTATCTCCCAAAGCTGCACGAATCATGTCCTGCTTCCGCAACATGTTTTTCAGTTGAAAGCTGAAAAGGAGACAGTGCTTCAAATGTTGCTTTTAGGTTCACATCGCGTCTACAACTGAGTATTCGTAGGCTCATATATTTTACCTCATTTTGGACCTGAAAGACGGTGCTTTAAAACAATTATACGACAAAAAAATCCTTATTCAGGTAAGTTCTGTAATGGATGAAACTAGGGGCGAAGAATTATGTATTGAACCTAATATTAACAATGTAGTGTGTAGTGGGGTTTGCACTTATTAAAAAACTGAAATGAGAAATGACATATATTATATCTACAAAAAAGATTTATCGCCACAAGTAATTCCAAATTTTATTATCAAGGTATAAAGTAGTTTTGCTCCTTCAAATCAAATAACTAAAAATTTCGAAAGGAAATTTTTTGAACATACAACAGAGGCAAGAATACTAAAAAATCATCATAATCAATATGTTTATTAAATCAATTCAAAATTTGACATAGTACTCAATGATACGAAGGATTATATTAAAGTTTATTGTAGAAACATCTGGATGTTTAGTAGAATCGGATTTTATGAAGTTTCTGCTCGTTGCGTTCCAGAATCCAATGGAAAAATATCTGGCATTACAAAAAATCAAGATCCATTAAGTGGATCGAAAGTCAACAATACAAAGTATAAAATGATGGCATATGGACTCATAGTACACAAGTTAATATTATGCGGATCTTATACAGAAAGTTCTTGAAGCAGTATGAAAAAGATGGTGAAACTTCTGAATACACCAAAGCTCTTTGTTTCGCCCGGACAATACCCAACTCACAAGAATTGCATTCCAGTGGCTGCCATCCACAATGATTATTTTAGAAATGTTGTATAGCCTACCTATTCTCCAGATCTGACCCCCATTTTTCAGATGAAGATGTAATGGCTGTTGCATCTAATACATTATATACATCGTTCATCTTAAATATATCGTATTCGTCTTTATGTATATATTGTTCATCATAATATCTACTTCTCTAAAAAATGTATCGAATATTCATGTTAACTGAGAACAAAAGGACATTATGATAGTCTAAGTTTAGTCTTATTCTTTGTAAAAGTTGAAGATTATTTTATTAATTTATCAGAGTTATGTTTTATTCTAACCTTCGGCTACCTTCCTAATTAGTTTTATCTACCGAAAAAAATGTATAACTAAAAAATCAAAGGAAAAGACATTGCTTAGAAATAATGATGTGAATAATATTTTCATTTGAGAACAACTATCGTTTTGTACAATATTTTTTTGCATTTGGTAAACAACAAACAATTCTTTTTATTTTCCAATACAAACTGGTAGTGTCAGTTGTCAAGTAACAACCAATTAATCTATTAAGAGAAAAACAAGCATTAAACATAATACAAAGTCTGAATGTATCATTATTATTATTTGTTAACGGAATAAGAGACATGTGTCATTAATCTGTAAATATGCTGTACAATAAATTGACACATAAAACAAAGATGAAATTAAACAAAAATTACCTCTCATGGTTAACGCGGAAACGTTAAGAGTCGATTAATTGCTACTAAAAATAATTAAATGCGTTTACTATGGACAAAAAAAGCTGGTGAATCATGGCAACATTGTATGGGCAGGCAATTCTCATTCTCGTACTAGTTCAGGGCGCTCGCCGGATCTATATCGTCCGAGGGGGGAGGAATGTCTGTACGGCCGGGTCAGCGCGTGACCTCAAGCCCTGAGGTACGCTGGCTACTTTCCCACGAAGAGACGCCCGCAATATCTACCGCTCTTCATCAGGAACCTAGCCTGTCATTAAATATGGCAATATATGTACGCAAGGTCCGGCCCAGATTGCCCGAAGATTATGGAACCCTAAATCACCGCCACCCGCTCGGAATTGGAGTACCGTCCCCTCAACCTGTTACAGTTCAAGGTACCATCACCCTCCGATTTGATATTCCACCCATTCCAATTTTGATTTAGTCTTTTTTATTTTTATTTTGATTGGTCGTACTCGTAGAAACTCGTTTGTTATATTATTAAGTAAACTTTTAGCAAGTTTTTTTGATACATATTCTTATTTAGAATATTATTTTTTCATTTACCACAAAATTTGTTATTTGAAAATACAATTTTAAATAAAATGCAGAAAGACTACTCCACCATCATAATCCCATTTCTAAATTAATTTTTGGATCATTTCTTGATTAGATTGAATGTTCTGATGAATTTAGTCTATAAATATACTACAATTTTCCAAAATTCTAAATTTATTCACAAAAACATAATCTCCATAATTTTCGATAACTATTCTCTTTTGACAACCCATTTGTTGTGGTCAATATTTAGGTGGGTGGCCATCAAAAAAGAGACCAGGCTTATATATTGTATTTCAATAGGCAAGTTCGAGGGTTCATTCTAATACCTTCTAAGAGATGTTCTCCAAAGAATTACTCATTATTCACGCCAGTAATCTGGCTGGGCAAGGCCGGATGTCTTCTGAGACGTTTGTAAAAATTAATGCTATTCAGTTTACACTAGGACATTAAAACAATAAGTAAACCAATGACAAGTGTAATAATAAAAATATTAATTTTACAGTAATCAATGGATCTATGATCCGTTTATTTGATATGAATTTCTTTCCAGAAAGCCAATTTATCAAATTAACAAAAAGACAGGAGTTGAAGGGGCCAAGTCCGGAGAATTGTGTGGATGCGTTTGTAGAGCTAATTGACCAGTTTCTCTTTTGCAACGGCTGAAAAATGGTCGGATACATAGTCGTGGTGAAACTTCTTTCTTCACAAAATGAGGGGGAAATTTGACCACTAATCTAGCATAATACTCTCCTGTGATCGTATTTCGCCCAAATAATCGATGAAAATAATACCTTGCGAAGAAAGCAGTGGACATAACCATTCCGGCCAATGAAAGCGTCTTATCCTTCTTTGGGGCACGTTCGCCTGGTAAAACCCACTATGCTTACTGTTCCTTGTTTTCTGGTGTATAGTATCAAATCTAACTTTCATCAACAGTTACGAATCGCCGAAAAAACTCCTTCAGTTTACGCTTATACATATCTAACCAGCAATGTGAAGTGGTCACTCAATTTCGTTTTTGATCCGCAGTGAGCAAATGCCGCACCCATCACGTTGACAGCTTTCTCATGTCCAAATATTAATGCAGGATGCTCCGTACGCATTTGTCCAAGATGTTTAATATCTGAATAATCTCTCTAACTTTTACTGTGCTGCTTTTCAAAAATTCAGTCACATTTGCATTTTTCGTTGATTCTTCTCTAGTTGAAGCTGTTAATTGGCAGAAGTGATTTGGAACAAAAACTATGTATAATTTATATTTATTATTATTAGCTAATCAAGAGATATTCCAAATATTTATTTAAAAAAATACTATATTTAATTTCCAATATAACGTAGTTAAATTCAAAGAGATTTTCCACTTAACATCAAATCACTTCAATTCTTCTATTGGATTCTTTGGTATGGAGATTAAATCATCTCCTAATGATGCTAACATAATTAACGAAACGTGCGTCGAAAAATTAAAGCAAGTGATTTGGCGTTTAGTGGTAGGTAAATCTGTTTTGAGTTTACAAAATCACTTGTTTTTATTTCTCGACGCGCGTAACGTAACTAAAATGTTAGCATCGTCAGGGGATAATTCAATCCAATTCTAAAACTAAACTATGTCCTGTTTATATAACAGCAATGTAAAAATCATGAACCGCGAAGTTAATGAAGCGTTACATTAATAATTCAAGAAGATGTTTGTATTGAATAGCCTCCTTATTAGGGAAAAGGGTTATCCATTACGTGGTATGGAAAATATATCTATGTATTTTGACAACTGTCAAACTTAAATGTCATCCAAAGTGTGATTTCTTTAGTTTAAGGTTTGCCATTTTACAATATGGATCGTTTAACCACCGAACAACGTGTTAGAATTTTTAAAAGTTGGCAATTCTATCGTAGTCACGTTTCAGGCCTTTCGAGCAGAATGTGGTCCCCATAATCGTTCTTTTGAGCGCACAATTTCTGACAGTCAAGAAATTTGAAAATACTAGATCTGTTACGAATGTGGCAAGACATGTGCATCATCGTAACGCTCGCTCGATGGAGAATATCGCTGCTGTTAGTGAAAGTGTGGCTGAAGACCAAAATGTATCGATTCCGCGGCATTCACAGGATGTGGGTTGTCTTACGGGACATTATGGCGTATTTTGCATTTGCGTATGTTGCATCTTCATCCTTACAAAGTTCAACTCACGCAAGAATTGAAGCCCGCTGAGCAAACGCCCATTGGGTGATTGAACATTCACCTGATTTTTCGAACAAAATCTTCTTCAGCGTTGAAGCTCATTTCTCGCTCGGGATATATGAAAATAAACAAAATTGCCGTATTACCTAAAAAGCCACAGTCCATTGCATCCGCAAAAGGTAACTGTTTGGTATGCGTTATGGTCTGGTGATGTCATTGGCCCGTTCTTCAAAACGAAGAAGCAGTGACTGTTAACGTCAATTCTGAGCGCAATCGCCGTATGATAACCGAATATTTTTGGCCAGGAATTGAAGATTTCGATCTGAGCAATATGTGGTTCTAACAAGACGGCGCCATAAGCGCCTTGTGCGAGAAGTTTCCAGGTCGTGTAATTTCGAGATTTGGTGAGGTCAATTGGCCATTGAGTTCATGCGATTTGACGCCGTTGGACTTTTTTTTGTGGAGCTACGCGAAAGATCGTTTTTACGTAGACAATCCTCAAAGTCTTGAGCAATTGAAAACCAACATTCATCAAGTCATGGCCGAGATACCAGCCGAAATTTGCGGAAAAGTAATTGAAAATTATCTCAAAAGGATTGAGTCGTGCAAGTGGTCACGTGGTAGACATTTAAGTGATGTTGTATTCCGCACTTAATAGCAAATTCCAAGCAATAAAATTTTTAATCATCATCGAACTCTTAATTCTTTGTTTTTTTTTATTTTACTTTCCGAAGCACAAAATGGATACAAAATGGACCCTGTACATATCCATATGGATTGTTAATAAATAATTGTTATAAAATAGAAATAGCTAGAAAATATAATCTTCGTCTTTATGAGTTTTCCTAAAATTAATTAGGAGGACAGTTTAAGAATATACTAAAGTGTACAAAAGTTTCTTTGTCAGAGTAGTTCGAATAAATATAATTGAAAGCTTGTTCGTATAGTTTGTAATGGTTCTTTAAAAAATTGAAAGTAAGTAACAACTGATCTGCGAAAGATGAAAGGCATATGAAGTGTACAATACTTCAAATCCCAATTAGTTCCACTTCTGTAACGTTACCACGGCTTGAATTGTCATGTAGGTCCATATTTATTAATTACCGCAATATATAGGATTAGTAGGTAAGTTCAGTCAGTTTATTTTTCGGTACAAGTTCACTCCGATTCGATCTTGTTCTTCTCGATCCTATTATGCAACTCGATTGCGCTTCTAAAAGGCTAAGTTTCAAATAACCTTTCAGTGGGTGTACGTTTGCTAAACATGAGTTTTATGTGCTTTACGTAGTTATGAAAAGGGCATTAAAAAATAATATTCTCATATTTTGCTTTATTGTATCAAAAAAGGTAAAAGAGCTATGGAAGCTCATTACATAATATGCCGCAAATATGGACATGATACCTTAACAGAATATGTATGCTAATAGTAGTTTGTAAAATTGCGTTTTGTAATTTTTGATTTTAGTGTTGCACTCAGTCCTCAGACAGTCGATAAAATTCCCTACAACGTTGGATTTGGGCTTGTTGGATTGAGTTTAGCGCCTCAATGTTTGACTGCCGAATAAATTTGCTAAAACTAGCTTGGCCACTCACATACCCATCGTTTATGCTGTTCTTTTCGAAAACGCATAGAAAGCGGCCCATTATTGAACCGAATAGTTTCAGGACATGAGAATTAGATCATCTACGATGCCGAAACGTAATTGCGAAGGCGAGATTGAATCGAAATAACATAATGGTCTCTATGTGAAGATATTATCTATTGTTTCAACAATTGTTTCTACTTAATGGTGATCATAGATAACAAAGATAAACCAAGAAATATGGGCAAACCGGCAACCCCAAATTTTCATTCTCATTCCAATCATGACATAATGAAAATGGAGCCATCTTTCACCACGACCTCGCAAGATATTACACTTCAGACCCAACTAAAGCAGGACATTTTTAAATCTTGGGAACGATGAGTTCTTTTATCCTTCACATTCGCCAACCTGGCACACTCAGATTATCATTTATTCCGGTCGTTACACAATTATCTGAACAGAAAAACCTTTACTGATGTTTTGTGTGTTAACTATCCACGGTTTTTAATACGATGACTATTTTAATAATAGTCATCGTAATAGTCATCATCTTCGATTGGTACTGCCAAGCAAAAAGGTTGAGGGCGGATCCCACAAGATGGACCGTGGTCCGGGAAGTACCAATAACCTTCCCTGATTGCCCCCTGAAAACTAAATCTATATTCGAGTTTAATGTGCTCTAAACAGACTAGGGTAAAGTGAACAGTCGGGTACTCTTTAAATAAAATATTCATTTGTTTGATCAAAAATCTATTTATTTTTCCGCATAGTCTCCTTTTAGTGCAATACATTTTCCAATTCCAAATGAATTTTCCAATTTTTTTATGCTTTCCAAAAAGTACACCTTGTCTTGTCTTTTGTTTTGGCGATAATCTCTTCATTTGATGTGAATTTCTTCTATTTCTGCTTGTTTAAAAAAAGAAAGAGGTTCGGGGAACAGGATGGATGCGGTATCATAGCGCAAAATTAACAAGTTCCGCTGTTGAAACGGCGAACAAATGGACGCAGACGAATGAACCAAATGGAGTCTTTTTTATCAACTCTTCATATACTCGTTTTTCCTTTTTCCAAATAGTCTATGAAGATAACGCATTGCGAATCCCAGAAAACAGTGGCGATAACCTTCCTGGCCGATAGAGTGTCTTAGCCTTCTTCAGACCACGTTCGCCTCTGTTTTCACTGTTCTTTCATTCCTAATGTATAGTAAGAAGTCCATGTTTTATCAACAGTTATTAATGGCGCAAAAACTACTTCCGATTGTGCTTACATGTCTAAACACCGATGTGAATTGGTCATTCAATTCCGTTCTTAGTTCGCAGTGAGCAAACGCTACACCCATTACGCTGATAACTTTCTCATAACCAAATATTTATATAAGATGTTCCGTACGACTTCATCCGAGATGTTTATCGTGTCAACAATCTCTATAACCTTCACACTGCGATCGGCCATCACGATGTTATGAATTTTGTAAGCTATCGTATTTCCTCCCCAGTAACCCCAACGAGACGTCCTGAGCGCATCACTCGCCCTTGTTCGCTTGCCATGTAGCTCAGCAAACAATTTATGAACCATGAAATTTAAAGAATAATCCTAATGGTATTTTTCTTCTGTGTGCGTGATGGTGTTTTCACGCAAAAACTAAAATAACACAAAATTCGTTTTTTCCCATGGTAGGAAAAATATCGAACTTATCTATTTTCAAAGACTATCGAAACAAATCCCGAACGATGATAATGAACGATCATACCCCCTTTAATCAGAAAATTATCTGACTTTTTACTCTATCCTCATACAATTCAAAAAAAGTCATGAAATGTTTTGACTGTTTGTACCACAAAATAATAAGAAAAATTGTATTTTGTAATTGTCAGTAGCATTTGAAGAACGATGATTATTACTCATCAATTATACGAAGGTTGCTACTTATGTATCTGGAATGGGCAACTAGGGTGTTGCTAGGGGCCATCTGACATATGCATCCAAAAGTTTGACATTGTTGACTGTATACGTACTCAGAACGTTTTGTCATACGGATGCTACTTGTGTTGTTTGTTTAGTGACCTGAAAATTTCATCTCTGTCAAAAAATTAAATTAACTCGTGAAAACTTTCGTGGGATGATTTACTACGACTTTCGACTTGAATTATCTCAACAACAGTGTACCGATTAACTCAGTTCGACTTTTGGCGATAAATCATCATCTAAAACTACTGTACATCACTGGTTTAGTGAATTAAATCCTGGCCGTTGTTCGCTCACGGACGAATGTAAAAAAGGTCGTCCAAAAGCGGTTGTTGTGCCAGAAAACATCGATACTGTGCGCGAACTGAACTGGGCATTAGTAGGACAAACATACACAAGATTTTACATGAACATTTAGCCATGAGAAAGATTTGTGCGCGTTGGATTCCGCATAATTTGACAATCGCTCAAAAAAAGGCTCGTGCCGATTGGTGCAAAGAAATACTCAAAAAATACAATCGTGGTGCGTCAAAAGCTATGTATAACACCTACACAGGTGACGAATCTTCGATCTATGCGTATCAGCCCGAAAGTAAACAGCAGTCGACTGTATGGGTCTTTCAAAATGAGCCAAACCGAACAAAAGTTGTTCGCGCAAGAAGCACTTCGAAGCAAATGGTCGCCTGTTTTTTTTTGGATAAATGGGCATCTGAATATAGTGTCACTAGCGAATCGTAGAGCAGTCAATTCTGAATGGTACACAACCATCTGTTTGCCAGAAGTTTTTGAAGAAATTAGAAAAAACAACCAGCGACTCAGGATCATATTTACCGTCACAACGCGAGCTCTCACATCTCGTCACACATCAGACCAAACAACTCAATATTTGACAGGTCAAAACATCTAATTGATGGATCATCCACTGTACAGTCCTGATATGGTACCCAATGATTTCTTTTTGTTCTCGTCCGTGAAGAATCAACTACGTAGTCAATGATTTTCCACGTCAGAAGAAGCGGTTGATGCATTCAAAATGCATGTTTTGGAGATACCTCAATCAGAATGGAAAAAGTGCTATGAAAATTCGTTCAAACGTATGCAAAAGTGTATCGATTATCGCGGAGAATATTTTGAAATACAGTAATACCAATTTCAATGATAAATATTTGTTTTTATTTATTATTCTAGATACATAAACAGCAACCCTTGTATTGAAGCTGATTCTTTAAGTTTGTCTTTCTTGATCAGTTCCGCATACCTATCAAATTTAACAAATACAAAATCATAACCAACAAATAATTCATTTTCTCCCCAACAGTTCCTTATACTAGTGGTGAAATAAAAACAGTCAACAAATATAACTAATTTCTTGAATATTTTTTAATATAATCGATAATGAAATGAGAGAAAAATTGCAAAATTGGCAGAATACATCGGTGAATTTTATACCGTGTGAAAACAGCCAAAATCACCGAAAATATGAATTCATGAAAAGTACTTATAGAAAAATAAAAACAAATATCATGCGAGTCGGTTCAATAATGTGTTACAAACACGCACATTGGTAATTGTTTCATTTAAGAAACTATTCCCACGATGCGGTTCTTCAGTACCGAGCTGAGAGCATGGCCGTACCTTAAATCGGAAAGCAAATTATCGAACTAGATGATTCGACTGGCTTAATTCCATATTTTGTATGTTACGTATCCATTTTTACATGCATATGAGCTGCTATTACATGCTTAAAAACAGCACTGATGAGATAATAATTTCCAATGTATATTAAAATCCAGCTTCAATTAAGATTGATTGAAATACATTACAAGTACACAATTAAGAACAATACCATCATATCGATCTTTATATGTAGAACGTTAATAGTTTTGTTGATTGGCCTTAATTAAAGTGCAAAACCATCCACATCACAATTTAGTATGGTCAATTTATATTATTCTATATCAATCATATATTCAATCATTCATAGTATGGTCAAGTATGGTCATAGTATGGTCAATTTATATATTCAATATATATTATTATATTATTCAATTAATTATTCTTTTTTAATGTCAAAACAATGATGATAGATATAATTATTATTCCTCTCTATTACAAACAAGTTATGTTCTTTAATGCTTCTGGAATAAAATTATCTGCTGCTGCTGCATCTCAAAGTCACTCATTAATATCAAAGGTTTTTATAGTATTATTGTAACATTTGAAGGTCAAATGGTTGATAAGAGGATCACGGAATGCCAATCTCTGGGCCACGATAAAACTCTGAGTAACGTCCATAGTCTACCCAAGACGTACCAATAACTAGGATGTGAGTAATGTAGTAATCGGAGGAGGGTGAAGGTGAGCTTTTGACGCCATAAAATCAGAACCCATTGGCTAAGGTATGGTAACCCTCACCTTACAGAAGAGTCCCTGGTCCTCCAAGTTGGGAGGTTGGGTTATGGATTAACAACCCATTCCAGTAAAAACAAAATTGTTACGAAATCTTATGGATAGATCCTTGAGGAAGCCAAGGTCTACTCCGGGCTCTAGTGGGGGAAGTATGCCAAAATGAAATAGGGTTTTGGTTTTGTACCATAAAAGTTATTCTTTTAAAGGTTTAATTCTGGGTTTTCCCTATAATCATCTTTGGTTTATCATCTGCTATTATTATTAGTCATGAAAAGAATTTTTAATTTAAATAATCATTTTATTACAACTCTTACTCGTAACAAATAAAACTCGACCATATGACCAATGTGCCTAAAATTGATTTGTTATTTTGGAGTTAAAAAATTACAAAGTACCAATTGCCTTCAAAAATAATTTAAAAATGAAAAGAGGAACTTTCAATAAAACTAATAAGCAGAATTTTCTCTTTGGGTCTGTATGCATACCTGTAGACGATTTGGCATGCTGTAGATTAAATTATCAATTTGGGCTTGTGGAATTATCTCCCATTCTTCACGAACAATATCTTTTAGTTCACGCAGGGCAAGAGGGACATCGTTTCGTTTCTTGCGTGTTTTCAGAATACCCCAAGCATGTTCAATGAATTTCGTGGTAGGGGAATTTGTTGGTCATCCTAAATGTTGTACTACTGCTGTTTGATGGGGAGGTGCGTTTTCATCTATGAAAACAAATCCGTCGCCCACTGCGACCACACCACACTCCCACCTTCAAATGGGATACGTGGTTGAGCTGTTTCTAGTCGAGATTGTCGACCTGAGCTTCTCCAAACTAATGTTCTTCGTGAATCAAAAAGCAAACCAATTCTCATCTCATCGGAGAAAATCACGTTATTCCGGTTAGGATGATACACCATTTCTCGAGCCCATTGCAATCTTACATTTTTTGTTGAAGGGTTAGTTTGGGAACACATAATGGTGTTCGGCGATGTAAATTTACCGCTTTCAGTCTGCGTGTTATCGTGTGTCCGAGCGATACGATTTCTTCGAGCTATTATTGATATATGCGATCCTTTACGTTATTTGTCTGTTAGTATTTTTTTATGAATTTTCGATACAGCACTTTGGGAAACACCTATAAATTCCGATATATCACTTTGATTAAAACCCTATTGTAATAAAGCAATTACTCTTGATCTGTTAAGATGAGATATCATGTTTCTAGGCATTTTTAAATGGTTTAATCGAAAATTGAAAAATAATTGAAATAATGTGTAAATACCAGTATCAACAGAATGTGCAAAAATCGAAAAACGTGTGTTATCAACAAAATAATGCTTTTGTTATTTTCATTTAAAAATGGTTTAAAATAAATATCCATCACAATTTTTATAGTACTATTGGTGTAAATAGCCTATTTGTAAATATTCCAATCTTTTAGACATATGTCTATTTATGGACATACTGAAACACATAATTATTTATGGTTATTAGACGCAATTCACATTCAAATTTCTTTGTTTTCTTTGGCAAGTCCGCACATGATGCGTGTGTCCAGCGAAAACAGCATGTATCGCAGCCAGCCTTCACCGGGCTTAGACTGTGAAAACACGTCATTGCAGTATATGCACGGGCAATATTTTTCGTCTTTTTAACTCTTAATTGCGTAAACTTTATTGTCTGTGTCATCTTCGTTGTCAAAAAGGGCTTTAGTTACTTTATGTTTTCTTTTTTCAGTGGTATTTTTAACTGAATGACGATCTGTAATTTTTTCCATACTACGAGTTCAAGTCAATAGCAAGAAAGGATTACGATTCTTCGGTTTTCTTTTTCCATGATCGTTGACAACTTTCCTTTTGGCAGAGGAATTAGAGTTTCTAATAGGGCGGGCAAAGAATCTCTAAGTGGTCTGTAAAATATCAATATGAAGAGGCCAGAGACCTGTGGTTAAGACAGGTCTAAATGGCCACAGACCTGTGCTGTACTAACTGTGGATGCGTTCTGTATAGTTGCAGTTTTTTCCATAAGCTTGATTGAATATACATCCAATCTGTAAGAGTGTCACCACACGACCTGAGTGAACTTTCACCACCTCGATATTTCTTGGATAAAATATGTTTTCAACGGTCCATGAAAACACACATCAAGTGGCTGCATTTGGTAAGTGCAGTGAGGTGGAAGGCACAATATAACTATGCCACTATCTTTGGCATATGACAAACATTCAAGACTTTTATGGCTTGCATGACCATCAACGATAAGCAGCACCTTTTCTTCCACACTTGCCTTCAAATGTGATTGAAATGATTAACGAAGCCATTAGTAGTCACCTGCTTTCTACCGGTCGTTGTCAAGATTTTCTGGGGTCTTTGAACTGTGGAAAGTCCAGATTCATCTACGTTAAAGGTTCTACTAGGTGGAAAGTTATGAATACTGATTGAGCTTCATAAGCTTTAAAAAACTTCTGAATTTGTAATTTATTCAACGCTTGGGCCCTGGCTTCAGAAATAGATTCTGACTTTCGCATAGATATATCGTTATTTCTCTTAAGGAATCCTGTTAGTCATTCTTGCCCAGCTCTTTCTTTGTCAGCGTTAAAGTTATGTGCATAGCTATTTTTTCCAGCTAACAAAAATGCCAGTTCTTGTACTTCTGTGCGGGTCAATCCAAATAGGCGAGTTTGTACTACTAACTTTCTTTCGATAGCTGGCGGTAATGTTAACTAAAATCTCCCCAAACCTTTAGTATTAGGTATTAACGTTTTATTCAAACCCAGTGTGTGACATCTCAAAGTAACTTGTGGGACCCCGAAAGTTTTGGAAGCTAAAAGCAATCCCATTTTAGGTTCTTTCACAACCTTAATGGCTTCTTCCATTAATTTTTGGCTCCATGATCGCCGATCGGTCTTCCTTTTATAATTCTGAAGCATGACTCAACAGTAATCAGAAATTAAATATAACATGTATTACATGTTTAATATGGAGAGGTGGAAGAAACACTTAAATATAAAAGATAGGCTTTTTTGATTTCCTCGGATATAGATCTAGCTTGTGACTTAAAAATAAATCGACCACATAAATAACAAAACTTATGCCCTAGATTTTTGCAAAACCGAGAACTAGAACTTACCATTTTATATAAAATCGACTTAAATACTAGATTGTACTGTAAACGAGACAGAAACAAACTAAACTATAGAAAACGATAAAACTGGCTTTAAAGGTTTGTAGAATACTATAAAATACCCCCACTATGGTCTTGTGGTAATTCCTACATTGTTCAGTCCAAAGTCAGGTACAAATAATTGCAATGACTCCATGATATTAAGGAGAAGCAGGTACTTGAAAATAGGACGCGCTACAAAAATCATGTCGATCTGTGTTAGTAGTGCTAAACTGTGTATATAATTAAAAAAAAAATGTTATTTTTTAAAACTAAAAAAATCAATAAACTCATGTCGTAAATTAAGAAAATTAGTGATTTCGTGTAAATCATTACCAACTTGACGTGTTGGTTGTCCACATTTGCAAGTCACGTGGATTAAAAAAAGCAATTATTGCAACTCAACGAGAAATGAGGCAAATATATTATATTCGGCCGGTGCCTCATAAAACGTTGTTGTCTACAGACAATAATAAGCAGAACTACCAACAATAATAATTAAAATGCTGTAATGCCATTACAAACCACTTCCATCAAATTGACATTTTTCATGCAAAATTGATTTGACGGCTCCGAATTATTTTTTATGAAGATTTTTAAAGTTATAAATAATTAAAATGGTAGCGTGATACTTGCCCCACTCGTTATCAAAATATGGACAGTATTTTTTTTGCTCAAATTTCGGAAATCAAATGTTGACTATTAGCAAAAAAATTTGCTAACCAACTTAGGGTTTTTTTTGTCAAACAGATGCAGTAATGCATTAGATTTCAAGCTTACGCCGATGAAACTTCCACCAATATTAGCCTAATACTTGAGTACCTCTGAAAAAACATTCATTATTAAATATATTGTTTATTTTCCATAGGAAAATTACACAATTAAGTTGAATTCACGTGAAGAGGCATCTTGCAAGTAGAACTCCTCAATAAGTCTAAAATAATACATAGAAATACTAGTTCTGCTCTCTAATTTTCTCTTTGCAACAATAAAATATATAGTTTCTTTAAAAAGCTATCAGTGCCCATCAATATAAGCGAATATCAACGAAATGACCTTATAAGACAGACTTGTTTGCGAAAAGGTTAAATAAGAAAATGTAATATAATATTAGGCGTTTATAGTAAAAAAACAGATAATTAGTTGGTGGGAACTTACCTTAGAGAATCCTATGTTGGGCGTTGTGCTATGATGTAATCCAACATCGTGGCATTTGAATGCTGCAACAAAATAATAGAAACTAAAACAGGGTGGGTTCATGAAAGTTCTGCTAAATTTATTGTTTCGTGAATTTCTCATTGTATAAGCCTTTCAATAGCCTTTTTCACCGAAAAACAAAAAATAGATCAATAACAATGCTGCATCGTTAAAATATCATTGTTAGAATTATTTTATAGATCAGATAAAATAAAATAAACAAAATTTAAAATATAATTATTTACATAGATTATCGCGCCATTCTGCCATCTTTATTATCTTTTCTTAAAAATATTTTAATACGATATTCGGTAAGCTTTATTTGTTTGGCACTTCAGACAAGCGTACGAATAGATATAAAGAGCAGTATTACACGAGGCCATAGAGGAAATATGAATACTACCTAAGATTCCAAGACCCAAACTTTCACAAAAGCTAAGATCTGTAAAACATTCAACAACACTTTCGACACGTGTTGAACTAAATTTCAAAAAATTGTTTTTTTAAACAGGGTCCGTTATATTTTTGAACTCTTAATGTCTTTTTCCTCGTATTAAAGGCACACTTTGTAAATGGCAGAGTTTTCAGCCATCGACAAAATGTGCAATAGAATATTCGAACAAATTTTGTAGCAAATCTTATGGCAATTTTTCTTTATGGAGAACTCTTGAAATGGTAGATTTGCTAATTTTTACAGATGCCTCCAAACGCTTAGTGCTTAGTTCAGAATTTTTCACGATACTAACCAAAATGTCCTCTTCTTGTTCTACCCTTATACGTTTCGGTTGTTCACCAAGATTCTTGTAATAAAACGAACCTGTTTCGGCTAACTGATTGAAAATTCTTTGAAAAATTTGTCGATCTGGGATGATTCTGGTTGGGTAGAGCTCTTCATGCCTTCTAACTACAAGGCGACTATTGTGATTTACTTATTCATAAATGCAGACCATATGCATTAAATCACGATTAGGAAATTTGTCCGGGCATTTTTTACAAATTACGCAAGATTGAAGAAACTTGTTTCCACCTACATTTAATAGGAGAGGTAGAAAACAACGACAGTTATCATCGATACGTAATAATTTGTACACAACATTCAAGGCACACTTTGTGAATTGCATATTTTTCAGCTATCGACACGATGGGCAATAGAATATTCGAACACGAATATCTCGGAAACGACGTGAGATATCGATATTGACCAAGGGTACCTTTTTTACGTGGAGATTATGACTCTTTTCTATTTTGAAGTCAACATAATCCCAGCTTTATATAAAATTTACTTTCATTTTCAACACTGTCTTTTTAATGATTAACATTTGCCAACACATTTATTGACTAAATCCTCTTATTTTGATCTTTACTAACACCAATTGGGAATTATGGGATACCCTATATATATATATATATATATATATATATATATATATATATATATATATATATATATATATATATATATATATATATATACAATATATACATAAAGGGATTATAGGAAAGAGTATATTATTCAATATATCATAATGTCGATGTTTTCGCAAAATTGGAGCGCTTATTTACATAACAAAATAAATTACCTTAATAATCAAAGTATTGACCATCGTTAGCTACTACTTCTTTTCATCTTTCTGTCAAAGAATGGATTCCGCATCAAAAGAACTTTTGATTTTTTGAAACCAATCATTCATCAAGGCAAATTTTCACTTCTTCGTTAGAATGTAAGTGTTGTTTTGAAGGTCCATGCTGCATGGATCGAAATAAATAGTACTTCGAAGAGGCTAAGTTCGGTGAATATGGCGGGTGGGATAGGACGTCCCTTTCAGACGTTAACCTTTCCAAATAGTTTTTTACACATTTTACAATACGGAGTCGAGCATTGTCATGTCGAGCATTGTCATTGTGGAGCATGTCCGAGCATTGGCATGCTGAGCATGTCATGAAAACTGACTTTATCGTGTCTTTGGGCGTAGGTTTCGGTAGTTCGTAATATACAGCTCCCTTACTATCCCATAAAATACACAGCAAAGCCTTTTTCCATGTATATTGCGCAATGGTTGTGATGTTGAAGGCTGGCCTAGTACTACCCATAATTTTTCGCCCTTTGGGTTGTATAAATAGATTCACTTTTCATCATCTGTCACAACTCAATGCAAAAAACCTTTTCTGTCTGGCAGACAAAATTTCACAAATGGTTTTTCTCCTTTCAACGTCTCTTTCCTTCAATTCATATGGAACCCATTTTCCGTCTTTCTAGGTCTTTCCCAATGCGTGTAGACGTTCAGAAATGGTGGATCGGGTAATATTCAATGCTTCTATTACGTATGAATTGAGTTTTCATCCAATAATGCTTGCAAATCTGTATCTTCAAACTTGTTTGGCTGTCCTGGACGCCCCTTTTATATAAAAACCACCACGTTTAAAGCGTTTAAACCATCGTTCACAAGGTTTAGAATATGTTCACCATAAACTTCAACCAACAATCAATAACTTTTAGCAGCCATTTTCTTCAAATAAAACAAGGTTATTAAACTGCCCCACAGAACGTCTTTTTCTCGTACATAATTCAACATATTAGTTGAAATATGATGAAAGTGATAGCTATGAAAAAGTATGTTTTTATACTATGACAATTAATAACAAAGAGGCTTTTGATGGCGTATATTTACCCTCTAAAACGCCATAGACGTTATTAGTCTATATCAAAGGTTTCCAAACTACGGCCAGTGTCATCAATCCGGCCCGCGACTAGCGATTTTAGAAAGCGTATGGTCGTTTAGGGCGCGTAGTTTAGAAATTAAAGATAATGGCAGGAAAATTAAAACGGTTTTGACCCTTGGAACTTAATGGAATAATTAGTATGGCCCTAAGGCTGAAAAGTTTGGAGACCCCTGGTCTATACCAAGTAATGTATTAGTAACGGCATCTCTAAACAAAATCGACGTTATTAACCGAAACACTTATTATATATAACCTGCTATATATATAATATAGGATATCACATAATACAAGAACGAATACACTTCTTGGAAAAAAGGAGTCCGTATATAGTTTAAAATTAGGGGCAGTAGCATCTTATACTTACCTATAGCTTAACGTGACTTTGAGACTCCGAACTACGACCTCGACTCTCAATTAATGCCGCTCAATACTTTCCGCAGTATAAAATCTTGTTTTGGGTTTAACCCTTATCTCTAGAAGTACCTAGCAAGTGCATCAAGCCTTGCCCAATGTGATTTCTTGTCGAATTTATACTCTAGTTTATTAAAGTACAACACAGAAAACTGTTCATTCCTCGAACAGCCACCCATTTCAGACAAATGAGACTGCATTTTAACTTTCGCGTTAGCAACTTACAAATGATCTGTTGAAATAGAAACAATCATCTTATAAATAGTAATATGAAAAGAACCCGAAGTATTCACATAGTAAAAAAAGTTTAATTACCTCTTTGCTACATCAATATACCTAGTTTGTAAAACTCGACACCTAAACTCGACAGTTAGGAGTAATAGAAATTCTAGCAAATTATGGCCGAAGTAAAGTATTCAGCATGCTGTGACATGAAACAGTATCATCATCATCAGCCCGTGTCAATCCACTACAGTATGAAGGCGTTGCTTGATGTTTACGATCAAGCATCAAGCGGTGTATCCAGTCCAGGATCGCCTTGGTCCATATTTCGTTCCATCGCCTCGCTACATGGCCTGCCCAGTTCCATTTCAATTTATTTATTCTTTCAATGATGTCACTCACTTTCGTTTGTTCTCTGGGCTTTCTATTCCATCTACTAATGCCAAGCATACATCTTTCCATTCCCCTCTGTGCTACCCGAAGTTTTTGAACTGACTGCGATGTGATAGTCCAGGTTTCACTTCAACAACCTATACTTTCGCCGATTTCCCGTCGGATGGCGCATATATGAAATGTTAGATTTCTTTGGGCAGCGTTCAATGACACGACAGTAGTTGATTGTCACATACATCAAAGTATAGGTTGTTGACTATGGATAGAGTCTCCCTATTTTTGGCGAGAGAGTATGTGTCGGTACCCTGACGAGCCTGATCATCAAGAGGCGAAATATATGCCCTCCAATTTAAGGGATGGATGGGGCTCGTCCCCAGTCAAGCACCTAATAAACTGTTCATTTAGGCGGAGACGCCGGTTGACATGTGTTCCACATGAGATTGTGGAACCCAGCGGTTGGGGGTATGTGATACTCAGCGACTGACGTCTTATTGGACGCTGTCCAAAGAAAGCTAACACATAACTATATATATATATATATATATATATATATATATATATATATATATATATATATATATATATATATATATATATATATATATATATATATATATTCCAGCCACTCGTTGCTTCATGTTTGGGAAGAAAAATAAGTCGGAGGCAGCCAAGGTAGGGTAGTTGCGGACTTATTGGGTGGTTACCACTTATGTACCATCAAACCATCACTTTTGCGATCACATCGCCATTAATCAGAGAAAGTATCTGACTTTTCGCTCTATCCTCGTATATTACACATTTCTAGAAAACAGCATTATTATTGTTTACTGTCTTCCAAGTTCCTTTAACACACCGAAATGAGCATCCAAAAGTTAATTATCCGAATAATTATATTTAATCGTACCTAGAATGATACCAAAATAACTATATGGATATTTTTTTTATATGTTTAGGTGAGTTTTTAATGATATGCAACGCATTTAGTTTGAGCACGCGTGCGTTTAACATTGATCAACGACCCGAAAAATAAACCATCGTTAATGATACGACTCAGCTCAAATAGAAGAACGTTTGTCTATGTAAAACACTAATTATAAAATACATCCTTTTTATAATGAATAATAAATAATACGTACCATAGAATGATTCTTAATTTTCACTTGGCCGTGCTATACTCTTGTCTGAACTTTTCGATTCGATTTGTTTCAGTTAAATGACTTTCTGAATTGCCTTAACTGTATAATCGCTTTAGTTTTTTCATATCGTAATCAATTTTCCATCTTACTGTTGTGTTTTTCTAAAATATTTGCTGGACGGGGAATTTTTAAAACGTGGGATATGGCTTATGCGTGGAATGCGATTAATGGAATAGACATTAGAAATTACTATAGAAATTTATATTCATGAAGACGCATATTAAAAAAATTAAAAAATATAGAGAAGAAATACATAATATGATGAATCACATTGTTCATGAGAATCTTACTTGTCTTCATAAAATTATCTAAACTGTTGATCCAACAAAAAATCTAAATCATTGAAAAGAGCTGAAAATTTTCTTTAAAATAATTACCTCTAGTTTGATTGAATTTTTGCAATTTCAAGTGTTTTAATTAGACAACAAATCCATTTTCATGACTAACATGAAAGATTGCCTTCACATAATCAATAATAACAATACTAAATATATAATGTTTCTGAAGGTATAATTATGGTTGAAATTATCTGATACTATGCTGTAAAAATGTTTCCTAAATACCAACAGATATAAAACGGTTTACAAAAGAACTCATACACCTCAATTGAATATGAGATCATTGTTGGTGGAATGTTGAATTTGTTCATTCATTCATTGAAGTTTGTCAAGGATTGCATAAAAAATGGCGATCCTGTCAACGTTTGCTTTGCCGTCAAGTGCGTGTCAAATAATAGACTGATATTGAAAATAGCGAAAACATCTGCATATTTCCAAAACAGAATTGAAATGACGATCGGATTTCATCATCAACCGGTGTCCATCCACTGCAGGGGCCTCTTCAACATGCTTCCAACTCTCCCGGTCTTGAGCTTTCCTCTGCCATTCACTTAATGATGTCATCAGTCCATCATGCTTTTGATCTTTTTCGTAGACATTTACGATCAAGCGGTATCCACTTCAGGAATGCCTTGGTCCATCTGCCGTCCCGTCTCCTTGCTTTATATGGCCTGTGCACCTCAATTTCAACTACTTTATTATTTCAGTGAAATCACATACTTTCGTTTGCTCTCTGATTTATCTGCGGGAATTTCTGTTCCGTCTTGTAATGCCAAGCAAACAACTTTCCATTCCTTTCTGTAATACTCGAAGTTTTTGACCTGATTGCGATGTGAGCCTCCAGATTTCACTTCTGTACGTTATAACAGGCATGATGAAATACTTTTATTTTTAAGCAAGCTGGGAGTTTGTTCTTAAACACTTTGTCGAGTCTGCCAAATACCTGCAATCTACATTTAATACGTCGTTCCACCTCCCGGGCGGTATCCTCCCTCCACTAAAATCATCTGCCCAGTATATATGTAGTAATCCGCAACCTTCAAATCCATTCCTAAAATAGAAATTCTTTACAGCTCTTGTAGCTCCTCTGGGTCTTGTGAAAGGAGAAACGATATCATCTGCGAAACTAACCTTGCTTAAATATGCTGTTCCCAATCCAGATTAGGGAATACTTCTTCAAGGCATGGTAAGAAAAAAACAGACCATATTGCGTCACCCCGTCATACTCCCAAAATACACCTCATCAAAATAAACTGTCGCTGAAGTTTCACCATATATCAATCCTCTAATCTACATAGACATTGTTTACACCTTGGTTAAGCAATGCATCCATTAAAGCGTGCGTCAAATGCTTTATACCACCAATATAAGTTAATATTAGAAGTAAGTGGAACCATTTATAAAACAATAAGGAAAGATTCAGTTAGAAAATTGGATTTCTACTACTGGGGAGTTCTAAAATAACGAAATTTTCTATCTATGAGTTATATGACGTATATGGTAGTAGGAAACTTGCTAATACCTGGATTAATGAACAAGACGATGTTCCTTGACGTGCCAAAATTTTGATATTCTGAACAATTATTGCTTCCATCAAGATAGCGATCCAGAACATTCTCCACATATCTTTAAAGAATGGCTAATTCATAACCGAAAGACGAATGGACAAAAAATTATTCACAATATTTGCAATATTGTATATTTAACTAACTTACTAGCATAAAAATTATATTGTTGGAGTTTTATCAGAGACGAAAGAAAATTCGCCACATGAAAACTACACGAACATATACTATTCAATAGTTTGAAGAAAACATAGAGTACCATATTATTATATTCTTTATGAACCTAATGATATATTGAATTAAGATTATACCACAAGAGAGTTACGAATGTAATTAAAGAAACATATGCACTATCTAACAAATAAGCAGTAATTCTAGATAATTGCAAAATACTTATTACTCTCGCATATGTTGGTTTAAAGTTGTTTCAAAACAATTTCATTAATGATGATTACTTAATAATTAATTATCAATATGCTACAAACTTCAACAGGTTTTTAAAAATAATAATAGAAATAGACATTGTGAACTCACTAGTATATTTAAACATCGATGTAAACTGTATACTACATTGTCAAGAACATATTTCTGAGATCTTCTTGTAAATCTGAAGTCTCATATTAATATATATATATATATATATATATATATATATATATATATATATATATATATATATATATATATATATATATATATATATATATATATATATATATATATATATATATATATATATATATATATATATATATATATATATATATATATATATATATATATATATATATATATATATATATATATATATATATATATATATGTATATATGTAATGATAGTTTCTCGGGTATCCCGTATTAGCTGAATGTCCACTGGTGGACGGTTTCGCTGACGTTTCGATGGAATCTCATCCATCATTTTCAAAGCGTTTACTCGACGGTGTTTCGACGACAAATATATACCAAATATACTAAAATCAATTTATTATATTAGAGACGGAACTTATTGATTCCTCCGCTTACAAATAGATGTCTGTAAAACTAATATGTATGAATTTGTACAGCTGATTTTTATTAATATATAATACTAATTTCATATTTGTTGTTTATCATTTATTTTTGTTGTTCTTCTTCTTTTTTATGTAGTACTACAGCCCGTTAGTGAGCCTTGTGACCTCCTTCAATCTTAGCCTCCATCTGGATAGATCTCCAGTAGCCCTTAGCCAATTTTTGATGTACATTAGTTTTTTAGCACATTTATTTACATTATCCTGCCACCGTGTCTTTGGTCTACCTACTTCTCCTTCTGCAAAAAAAATTAAGAAGTGATACCTTATCCTCTAATTAGTACTTTTCTTTGAAATACTCCAAGCATATCTTCTGTTTTTTTTATAAGTGTTCACGTCTCGCAGTCATAAACGATATTAGATATATTGTGTTCCTTGTATAACTAAACTCAAAGAGATTTACCACAAAACACCAAATCACTTTTTTAAACTTTCGAATGCAGGAAGTAAGTAACTTTGTTACACTTTATTCGTGATGTTGTTTTACTCAAGTTTGCTTCCCAGATACATAAATTCCTTCACAACTTCAATATTGTCATCGCCGAATATCCAGTTCTGTTATCTTCTTGGATTACTTCTGTTTTTCACTTTTGTTTTGTCTAGATTTATTTCTAGATCATCTCTTTTTTGGCTTTCACCTTTATTTCATTATAGGTTGCTCCTTATGGCCTTTTCGATGGTGCTAATATATTTAGGTCATCCGCATATTTTACTATCTCTTTTTTATCACTGTTCCATTTCAATCTCTCTGATTCGCTGAAAACTTTGTTAAATACTATATTAAATAAAACTAGTTCCAATACAGTTACAGAGTTAACCATCGGATCCAAGTTAATCTATTAAGCTAAACTGGGATTTCCATTTCCTCCATGGCCTCGTATACAACTGCTCTTTGAAGGCCGTCGTATGCCTGCATAAAGTCTATGAACATCTGGAGTAGATGAGTATCAAATACTGTTATTTTCTCCATTATTTAACGGGCTATAAACAACTGATCTATTGTTGAACATCCGCTTCTAAACCATTCTAAATAGCCGCCCATTTCTTCTTCGAAATATGGTACTATTCTCTGCCTTATTATTTGTTACAACTTTATAAGTTGTACAAAGCAATAATATGCTACAATAGTTCCGAATTTCAGTTTTTCTCCTCCTTCTGCAAATCTACAAGCATTTACTCGCTGCTATAAATGCTGACTATTAATTGATGAATGGTCTGAGCTAATTCTTTACCTCCAAGCTTTAATATGTCTGAAGGTAAATTGTCTAAACTTTAATTCACCTCCTGCAACGATGCTACTTCTATCAGTGGCTGTATGCCATCCATGTTCGTTAATATTTTGTCATATGCGTCCTTGATCAAGATCTCTCTAAGGTGAAGGCTTTGAACTGTTTTCTTGTTCTGATAAAATGTTCATGTCTCCTGTTTACCGTATGCTTCTTATATTTTTTCTAATTGCGTTATTACTAGTACACGTTTTTTCCTCTTGCATGTTCGTTTGACCATAGACTTCTCAGTCTCTCGCATTCTTCTTTTTTTTGTTCTTATGTGTATTTGTATGCATTCAGTCTGGGGAAATATTTTCTGTTTTTTAGAAACAGAAGTTTGCTGAATCATACTGCAGGGTTATTTGTGTGGGGACTTGTGGCCTACCAGCAAACCGTGATGTTTACATTTTATTTTTTAATAAAATGAAGTGGAATCACTGCTGAACTTTTGAAATCACCTGGTCCAGGTACAATTAAGGAAATAACCAAAATTCTACAAGAAGTTTGGCGAACCGAACGGATTCCGGAAGATTGGAAAGATGCTCTAATCCATCCATTACACAAGAAAGGAGATAGAATGGATGTAAACAACTATAGAGGGATATCTCTTCTCCCAGTTTGTTACAAGATTCTATCTCAATGTCTACTAGACAGAACACAGGGACAGTTAGAACCTAAAATTGGTGAATATCAAGCAGGTTTTCGACCGGGCAGATCCTGCCCTGAACAGATACTGAATCTAAAGTTCATCTTAAGACATCAAAAACTGTATAAAAATCTCGTCTGTACATTTGTGGATTTCAAAAAAGCATATGATTCTATTAACCGCGAATCTTTATTCCGAATCTTGAAAGAACAAGGATTAGATCTGAAAACGCTGGCAATTATTAAAGCAACATTAACTAACACAAGGTCAAAGGTTAAATTCATGGGTGACATATCAGAGCCCTTTGAAATTAAAACTGGAGTGAGACAAGGGGATGGACTCTCGCCACTCTTATTTAACTGTGTTCTAGAAAAAGTAATACAGGAGTGGCGTGAAAAAAAGTCGGCCCTGAATATTGACCAGCCCATTAAACTGGGGAGAACTAACATCAAAATTGATTGTCTGGCGTTTGCTGATGATCTAGTAATTTTGGCTCAAGATGTATTAACGGCACAGAAACAGACTGAATTCCTAAAAGAAACAGCAGAAAAGGTAGGACTCCAAATCTCCTTTGAAAAGACACAATACATGACCTGCAACAGACTAAGAACACAATTTCCAAAAAAAATATATGGTACCATCTGACGAGTCTCTCAATTCAAATATTTGGGTGAAATAATCATGGAAAATGGATTGAAAAATAAGGGTAGATGTCAAAAAATGGAAACGGCATTGAGACTTATACAAAATATTTACAACAAAAAAGACCTATCTAAAAACACAAAACTGAGACATTACAACACAGTTATTAAACCAGAATGTCTATATGGGGCAGAAACGCTCATTTTGAATAGAAAGACATACCGACTTCGAGAAAACGAAGAAATCAAACAATACACAAATATACATAGCGATATGAGAAAAAAAAGACTTAAATTTTACGGACACATAAAACGGATGAATCCGAGTAAGCTAACTAGACAAATAGTCGAATTTTATGAAAATAGTAGTAGAGATAAAGTAGAAATAATTAAATGGATTGCTGCAATTAAAGAGGACCTAAGATCAGCAAAAATTACACAAAGTGAAATTCAGGATAGAGGCTGTTTCAGACACAAGGTTGACGTTTGGAAAGTTGACCAGAGAGAAAAATGTAGGAAGACTGGCATAACTTGGTCTGACGAAAGGAAAAAAGCTCATAGCGAAAGAATGAAATTAGTATGGGCGCAAAGGAAGGCTAACAACAACAAACGCCTCTAATTGTACTTCGCGTGGTCCACCAGGGCTCATACGTGAATAATAATAATATATATACACTTTATTTCGCATATGCAGCTAATAGTAATAAAAGAAAGGTAATATGCAAGAAAAATAAAAGTAAGAAAAATTCTAAGAAATCGTAACAATAACAATCGTAACAACAATAATTAACATTGTACAAATGATAAAACGCTCAAATATTAATTTTGCTGCAAATATTAAATTAACAGTTTATTAAATACATGCACATTACGAGCGCTCTCTATGTGGGCGGGCAAAGCATTGAAGAGGCAAATACCTTCCCAAAACAATGTCTTCTGGAGACCGGTAGTTCTCACAGTTTTCATAATTGTTCCTAGAACGGACATCGTAAGAATGCATGTTTTGCCGTTTGCACCAAAAAAGTATTCAAATAATGGGGCAACATATTATGTTTTATTTTATATATCAATCGAATGTTAGCCCCTTTAATAGTTCGCACAACAGAAAACCAGTTAAATGTCAAACCCTATTGTTTCCCCAATCTTTCTACATAGATAACTGACATGATTACAAAATGTTAACTGAGGATCCAACAGTACTCCCAAGTATTTAATTTCATTTACAATTTTAATATCACAATTGTTTATATTTATTTTTAACCCTAACTCATTAAATCTTTTGCAATTTACTTTAGACTCTATCATCATGCACTTTGTTTTCAGTTCGTTTAGTTTAAGTTTATTTTTACATAACTATCTAAATAGTAATGCCAGTTCACTATTCAATGTTTCAACTATTTCAGGCAAATTATATCCAGACACAGATATGAGAGTATCATCCGCAAAAAGACTAATGAAGCACTAATCCAATATTGTAGAAATATCGTTGACATATATCAAAAATAGCAGCGGGCCCAAAAAAAATCCCTGAGGAACTCCTCAAGCACTTTCCCTCTTTCCCTCAACCCTCGTTTTATGATGTCTGTCTGTTAAATAACTCTTGATCCATTTCACGGCTTTTGATCTTACACCATAATTTAGTACTTTTTTACACAGTATATACCGGTCAGTAGTTTCGAATGCTCGCTTTAAATCTATAAACACACTAAGCACAGTTTTCCTGTCCTTTCCCATCCTTTTTAAACAGGATTATTGCCTGGTACTTCCTGGAGTTGATTTACAGTTGCTATAGTTTAGTTAGAGCTACTCTAGAGTCTGTTCCGGATTGCTAAGGTATAAGGCAACGCGGCGGAAAAGGACGTGTCATGTAGAGAAGAAGGGCAATACAAGGTCTAGAGAACTCCCGCCTCTATAACCTTCCTCAGAAAGGGTCGTTTTTAGTTGTTACTAGAAGGGTTAGCTTCCAGAAATAGCCTATAAGTTGGATTATTTTGTCAAAAACTTTCAAGAATTTTTAAAAATGTCAAGACATGCTGCCTGTTGCTGCTTGCTTCGAAAAGCCTGATCAATTTCGTCGGCCAATATGATCGTATAATGAAGCGATGTTTATACCGCTCAAAAACCAGACTGTTTGTCTGAAATGACCTTTTTGCTATCAGTTTTATCGATGGAGTGTGGACAATCGCTTTTCTCATTATCTTTGAAAGGCAACTGATTAGGTTGATTAATTCATAATCTAAACAGAAGCCACTACTAATCCTTCTTGTCAATTACAAGTGTAAGGACGTGCCTCTATAAGATTAGGAAATATTGCAGTCAAATTGGAGTTCACGATCTTTGTGATCTTGGTGATCTGCTTGCTTCGAAGTTTTCGAAGTTATCTGAGTATAATGCTATGTAATTTTGGAGCTTTTCTAGAGACGAATTTTTTGATGATATCTGGAAGCAACTTAGGATTTACGATGTATTTCTGCAAGAATGTTGGTTTTTTAAGCTCCCATAACTATACGTTCTTTTTATATTTTCGCTGTGAATTAAAATGAACGGTCAACTTGGTCAGCGAGTTAGTGTCGATCAATTTATTCAGTACCTAAACACAGAGCCGAAAAGAGTATTGTAGTAAGCCCAAATGAACTTCGACGCTTGAACGCGATGTGCTAAGTGATGTAGGAATCTCTCCAACTGATTGAGATGGATCTTTAATTGTTTAGCATGGAAGATGTTGAAGAAATGTTGAATAGCCTAAAAGCTATAAAACTAATGTTAACCAAAGGAATATTATATAGGTATTCACAGAAATATTATGCAAGGTTTAGCTATTTAGATGCGCAATAGCGCCTAGAAAAACGAAAGTGATTCGAAATACCGAAGAAACTTATTTACCAACCTAATATAATACAACAGAATAGCCAACGAAATAATTCTGTATCAACAAATCGTGTCATCAATTCTTCTGTTGGAACCTTTGGTGTGAAACACTAAACTTGAAGAGATTTACCACTAAACACCAAATCATTTTTTTTTTAATTGCTCGACGCACGTTCCGCTAACCATGTTAGCATCATGATTTAATCGAGATTAAATTATCTCCTGATGATGCTAACATGGTTAGCGAAACGTGCGTCGAGCAGTTAAAAAAAAGTGATTTGGTGTTTAGTGGTAAATCTCTTCAAGTTTAGTAAATCGTGTCATGTTAGATTATATCAGATATAAATAATATAGAATAACATCTACTACATATATGTAATTATTCATTAGCACAAAAATCATGATATATCTCCAATCGACTTAGAAAGAAATATAGACGTTATATTTGCCTTATAATTAAGGATACATACATTGTGTCTGACAATTAATCTATAATTATAGATAATTGCCAAATTCTAATAGTAATCTCATTTATTAAATAGACAAATTTGATTCTACTTAAATATAACAATATTACTGTGTACATATTACTGTTACATTAATGATCATTGCTGAATAGTTAATCATGAGAAACAAACAGACACTCCTGTAAGTTTTTAAAATATGATAAAGTCTTGAATCGAGTAGTATTTCGAAATATCCAGTGAAATTATTCGTATAATCAAATTCCAAAGCAAAAAATCATCGCAGGTTGCGAAATTTTGAAGCCGAAAACATGTTTATAAAAACTCTAATTTCTCTATTGTCAATTGTTTGTTTGGTTTGAAATATCTTAGAAACCAATTAATTATATTTTAAGGATAGTCTATGTTGAAACGAACACTGAAGCTTTGGTACTTCTGTCTTGATTTAAAAATAAGATAGCAATATTGATAAATGTTAGCTCGGGATCAGTGAAGGCCATCCTAGTTAATGTACTGAAGTGCTTGCTCTTTTATTAAGAAAAAAAACTTTAACATCGACATATAGCAGAAAAATATATACTCCTTTCATTTAGAATAAATAATTGCATATATTTTCTTCGCATTTATAGTAATTTTCGAATAACATATTATTTTAATAATATGATTATCAAACAGATGCATGAAAAAAACATACAAAAATAGAGAACATATTTTCATATACAGGATACACTGTAAATTTGACTAATATTACTATCGGCTTGTCCCGAAACTTCGTAGTGATTCTTTAAGAGAAAGACAAACAGAGATAGTTTATGAAAAGATTTATTTAGGCTATTATGTAATTGCCGTAATTAATTACACTTTTTGCCAACTTAGCAGTAGGTCCATAATGCCTTTTTACCAAAAATTAACATTTTTATTGCCAAAAAATATCAACAGGTTGTTTTTCACCTCTTTTTCTGTTTTAAACAATTTTGGAGGGAGCGGAAGAGATGGTAGTCCGACGGTGCGATGTCCGGTGAATAAGGCGGATAAGGCAAAAAACATACCAATTAAAGCTTAACAAATTTTGCCGGGTCCTGATTGAAACATGTGGTAGTGGATTAACATGATGAAATAAGAAGCCTTTCCTGTTTGCTAATTCTGGCCGATTTTCTACAATCGCTTCGTTTAGCTGATCTCATTGTGAACAATAGAGGTTGATATTGATGTTTTGGTTGCGTGAAATAAGCTCAAAGTATATCGTTCCCTTCCAATCCCACCAAATGCAAAGCATAATTTTGTTCAAATAAAGGCTGTCTTTCGGCGAACTTAAAACCGCTAACCCTGGTAACCCCCATGTTTTTGGTCATTGCACGTTGTTGTACACAATTCATTTTTTACATCAGTTACCATCTGTTTCAAAAATAGAGCTTCAAAACTTTTTCTCAGCCAAAAATCACATAAAGAGATTTGGTTCAGCAGATTTCGCTCACTAAATTCGTAAGGGACTCACACCTCGTATGGACAGACGTACTAATTTTATTTTCAGATGGTCATACACGATTTGCCAATATTTAACTTATCTGCTTTCTCTCTGACCGTGGTGCGAGGATCTTCGGCTATTATATTTCATCGACATCAGTGCTTGAAGGACTTGAAGAACATTCCCAGAGCGATGCCGGTCTTCTAAGTTAAAATCTCCACCCCTGAACCAACCCAACTATTAGGTTGAAACTACGCCGACAAGGTACCGAAACAGCTCGCGATATCAATAATCTGGTTGGCCCAGAAACCACTAATGACCGTACTGCGCAATTGTGGTTTAAAAAATTTCGAGCGGTGATGAGAGCTTTGAAGATGATGAGCATAGTAATCGGCCATCGGATGCTGACAACGAACAATTGAGGGCCTTAATCGAAGCCAATCCGCGTGTAGCTGTTCGGAAGCTTGCTTCTTAATTAGAAGTAACGCATGTGACGATTTCTAACCATATGAGATTGGAAAGTCAAAAAAAAGATCGACGATTGTGATGTGCGATGAAAAGTGGATTCTTTTCCACAATCAGCGACGATCGACTTAGTAGTTGGACCGCGTCGAAGCTCCATAACACTTCTCAAAGCCAAAAATGCACCTAAATAAGGTAATGGTGAATGCTTGGTGGTCTGCGGTCGGTAAGATTCATCACAGTTTTCTGAACCCGGGCGAAAAGATTACAGCGGAGAAGTACCGCCAGCAAGTCGATGAAATGAACCAAAAATAGCGGCGCATGTGCCCGATATTGTTCAACAGGAAGATAAAAATTCTCCTCCATAACAACGCTCACACGTCTCAATGATCACGCGACAAAAGCTGCATGAGTTGGGCTACGAAACTCTCGACCATCCACCATACTCGCCTACCGACTATCACTTTTTCAAGCATCTCCAGCTCCCTGGGCGAGAAATGTTTTAAAAATCAAGAGGCTGCAAAAACTGCCTTCAACGGCTTCCTCGCCTCCAGGACTCCAAAATTTTACGCAACCGGTATAAATAAATTTGTTTCTCGTTGGTAAAAGTGTGTTGATTATAATGGTTTTTATTTTGATTAATAAAGTTTTGTTTGCGTTGAGATATGTGCATTTCAATTCAATGGTTACGAATCGCAATAATTTTCTTAAATACCTAATACTTTTACACTGTTGTCTCATCAACAGAACCCTCTCCGTAAACGGCACAATTTGGTTTATTGTTTGGTTAACCTTCTTGCCCTTTTTGAAACAAAAAGCAAAATGTAGAAATACAAATTATCGACCGAGTCAACTTGACTAAATGAAGGCAAAATTCATTCAGAGTCCCACACTGTGAGATGGTATGGTATCAAAAAAAAATCTCCTTATCTCATTTTCCAGTCACGGGATAAAAATTTGGTAATATCCTGGGTTAGTTAAAGAACCGCCAACCCTTTAATCCCATGTTTATCCTATATGTTACCCTGTTCATCTAAGGTACTCATTTGTCGATAGAGAAATTCGAGCCATCGAATCGAATGGTTTTCTTTTTTTTGTTTTATTTCACCTGTTTATTAAATTTTAATAAGAAATTATACGAAATTAAAGATAACCGTAATAAATATTTACTTGAGATATCCAATAATTTATTCTCGTTTTTAATTCTATTAACTTTTCGTGATTCAAAATGCCATTCATTTTTTTCATAAAGTGCATATTTGATTATTTATGAATTCATCTACTCTGAGTTAGTTTTTCAAAAGATTTATAAAAATGAAACTGTCTAAATTTGACATTATTAAAAAAAGAATTATTCCATGTTATAACAATATATAATCAACAACATTAATTTTTATTAGTAAAATTACTGAAAGAAAGAAATCATGTTTCATTCCATTCCTGGAGAAGAGCAAATACGAGCTCTTCTGATAACGTTTTTCAGAAAAGAGTTTTCTAATAAGAGTGTCAGAACGTTGAAACATAATAGCGGAAACACTTCAAAATGTAAATATCTCTCATAGACTGCTAAGTTCATTACAGTATGTCAATTTACCATGGAAAGATACACGATTCAACAGTCCGTAGAAATTGGAAGTTGGAAAGCAACCCCCACTTTGGATAAAAATAATCTTTTCCGAAGAAGTGCACTTCTGGCTTAATGGGCTTGTGGACAAGCATATGTCCACGCCAGATTTAACAAAAAAAACTGCAAGATTTGGGCTGATAAAAATCCGCAAAATATTCAGGAGTTACCTCTTCATCCTCAGAAAGTCAATGGTGCGGTTTTTGGGCTGAAGTAGCAATAAGACTTTATTTTTAAGACGATGATGGAAATCGGGTTACTACTAATAATGAACGCTATAGGAATATGCTAATAGAGTATATTTGGCTTGAACTGATAATTGTGGCTATAAACAACGTGTTCATTCAACAAGATGGTGCAACTTGTCACACATCTCTCCGGACAATCGATTTATGTGCAAGAAACTTTTTCTGAGCGCGTTATTTTAAGAAATGGTAATGTCAACTGGCCCGATACCTCCATATATATATATATATATATATATATATATATATATATATATATATATATATATATATATATATATATATATATATATAATACTACTATATTGCTAACCTCTGTAAGTGGAGGTGTCACGGAGTAAGTGAGACAGCAAACGTCTGGTTCTATGTCTTTTTCTACTACTCGGCCCGTTGTGCGCAAATGTCACGATAAACAAACGTGACTCAAAAACATAAAAATATGCAAACTGACACACTGTCTATAAGCATACTCAATTTTCGGACATGCTCATAAGACTGAAAGTAGTAGTGAGAGAAACAGACGCATATATATCTGCACCGTAATAATTTCACCGATCTCCAGACCTTGCTAGCAATATAGTAGTATTATATATATGGATACCTATCACCCTTGGATTATTTTTTGTGAGGTTATGTTTACATCTCTGGCTTACAGAAATAAACCTCGAACAATTTTTGACCTTAAACGAAAATGTACACGCGATAAGTGTGAAAGAGTAATCGAAAATTAAGTCTCTAGAATGCATTCCACCAGACGAAACCGAGGGGGACATTTGAACGATATTATATTAACACAATGCTATTGTTTTCAAGATAAAATATAAATTACCGGATTATCAGTAGTAGCTTATCATTTTAAAATTCTGACCCTCTTATTAGACAACCCTTTATCATACTTTAAATGTTCATTAACAACTTTAGAAGTGTAGTTCACCAATGTGCTGGTGCTAAAGAAGGTCTGAAGCATACCGTTATACAGTTTCACAGTAATATTCAAAGAATTTCATTCAGTATCAACAAAAAGCGCAGTCCAATAATGCCTTGAAACCAAGCGTTCAGAAAACTGTAACTCTAAATATATGGCGTTGAAAGAATGGTCTTGGATAGATTTAAGGGAGGTTTTTTAAAGCTTAAATGGGGCATTTTATTAATGGAGCAGTTATCAAATTTATTATGCATTGTGATATCTTTTTCCCCAAGTTGTCCTGCTCGCCATTCGGTCCTCCTAATACATCATACTACAAGGTGTGTCTCGCGAAAACAGACTAAAAAAAAACATAAATATTTATTTTTTCGGTAGAAATAAATATTTTATTCAAAATAGTCCCCTTGTATGTCAATACTACGTTTTGCATGATCAATTATCTTGACGAATGAATTTGAGCTCGGCCAAATATATGTCCTTCAGGATGGCGGTCGACGCGTGTTGAATGTCTTCAATGTCGGCATATACATTCATTAGCAAATAAAGTTTTTCGAGGAGGTAAAAGACGCAGGGAGCCAAATCAGACGAGTATGATGAATGATGATTAAAATGCCATTTTTTGTCAAAAAGTCAGTGATGAGCGTCGAGCGATGGGACGGCGCATTATCTGCAACAAGTGTCACCTGCCTTGTTGACGGTATTGTGGCCACAAACGACGAATACGCGACATAACAGAAGCTTCACGCTTCACACACATAGACACACAGATACTTCATGACACCAAGATAAAACACAGCATTGATCGTTTGACCATGTGGAACGGACTCCTGTGGAGGTATTTGGCTCGCTCGGGTCTTTGAATGGTTGGTTTCTGAACGATATTAAAAACTCCACGTCTCATCACTTGTAACAATGCTGTACTTGAAGTTTTCGCCCTTTTTCAACTCTTTAATCGAGTCCTTACAATGTTGGATTCACTAACCTTCTGATCGATCCGATCAAAATGCGATGAATTGAATCTTTGGACATGTTCAATTCCATTTCCATGTATCGCAACAACGATTTTGGAGGATTTTTTATAAATTCACGCACAATTTCAATGTTACTTTAAGTAACAACGGAATTTTTCAGACCAGTATGTTCGTCGTCCTTGATGTCTTCACAACCTTGTTTAAATCGTTTAAACCACTCTTGGACTCTGCCAAGGGATAAACAGTCCATACACTTGTTTCATTAATTGAAACCTTTCGATGGATTTTTTACCAAGTTTAAAACAAAACTTAATATTCGCTCTTTATTATATGTTCATTTTTCGACCAATAGTATAAACACACTGACATTACGGCAATAACTTGGCTTCTAATGATCCGAATGTCATGAAATTTTCTCAGAACATCAGTAGAAGGTGCACCTTTTCAACGCTTACTTCCGTCAAAAGATGACGCAACTAGAAATAGCTATTTTTAAAAAGTCCTGTTTTCCGTGAATCTCACCTTGTACATAGTGTATTTTCTATGATGTTGATTAATCCTCCTATTGGAACCTTCGGTGTGAAACCACTAATCACCAAATCACCTTATTTAACTTCTCAACGCGCGCATGTTAACATCATCAGGAGATCTACAGATCATCATCAATCTAGATTCAGTTCCAATTGTGTGGTTTCATAAAGGGTACTATTGTGTAAGTAGTGACAATAACATTTCTTGGATAATACATATTAGGTTATTCTGATGCCGATACATTTTTGAAGACAGATTTTTCTTTCACTTCGCATTAGAAGTTATTCTTCGTCATCGACATTACTGTACATCGAATGTTTGTTTGACTGTGATAGTCGTTGAGTTACATTCAAACATGTATAGAAATACATTTTTAGAAGAAAAATAGATTTCTTGAAATGTTATAAGTCTTAAAAACTATTCAAAATTGATTAACTGATACTCACGCGATCGTATTCTGCACTTCGGATAATTGATTTGATCAACTACACAGGTCAACAAATTAAAGCTTTTTTGTGGTAACATTGATGAAAATAGATGTAAATGAAGTATTTTATAGTCCTAAATCCAAAAATAATAAACTAATTACTGTAACACGTACAGTTTTTTTTTGTTACAGGGGGTATACAGGGAATATACAGCGTATAAACCTCTCTCCTTGTTCGTCGCTATTGCACCCAAATTTTCCGGAAAAAATTCAAATGGGCGTGTAAAAATGCATTTTTAAGGACTTGCGACACCCTAATATTTCATAGGCTTTCAAGAGTTCATTTATGAGGTTTTTATAGTTTTCATCTTTCTTGTTGGCTGAGATACCCTTTCACTACACTTACAAAACACTTCCAAGCTGCCAACTCCTTTTCATTTTTTTTTAAACGGAAATCACCTAGAAGATTCCTTATTTGAGGTCCAATAAATATGCCTTCTTATTGTTTTCCATCACTTAATTGGGGAAATATTTCTTTTAGGGGTTCTCTCCATACCATAGGAACAGGAAACGGCATAGAATTTTTTTGCGATGCATCCACTGCACTAAATTTACGTGACAACTTACACAGCCCAACTTTTATCTTGATCTACAGTTTGGCACTTAAAATATAAAAGATTGTTTTTTGACTTCCTCGGATATAAATCTAGCTTGTGACATTAAAATAAATCGTCCACATATATAACAAAACATATCGTCTGGATTTTTGCAAAATCAATAACTTGCCATTTTATATAAAATCGACTTAAACACTTGACTGTTATGTAAACGAGACAAAAACAAACTAAACTATAAAAAACAATAAAACTACCCTTAAAGGTTCGTAGAATACTGTGGAAATACCCCCTCTATGGTCTTATGGTAATTCCTACATTGTCCAGTTCAAAGTCAGATACAAACAATTTCAATCTCCATGACGTAAAGACGAAGCAGGTACTAGAAAATAGGACGTGCTAGACCATTTCTGTAAAAAGGACTTATAATAATTACCTCAATCAAACGCAAAAAAGCATTCTCATCAATTGTACAAAAATCATGTCGACCTGCGCTATTTGTGAAGTATTTTGTATATTGCTACAGATTCAATACAAAAGATAGTCTCTATTAATTGGTAGAGGCTTCGCTTGTAGTCTGTTATTATTTTGCTGGGGTCACATTTTCTGGCCCCGGCAAAATACGGCTATTGCTAATAAAACATTTAAAGCGAGCCTTCCACGATGATATAATATTTTATCGCTAAATGCCACATGACACTGTTGCAATAATTATTTTTAAGATATGCCAAAGAAATACACCTGCTGCTGGTAAATGTATAATACTACTAGGTTCAAAATGTAAGATGACATGTTTTAAAAATTCGCACTCTTTAGGCGTCGATACACCATTTGGTTTTTAAGTTGTTATGATTGTCCTTGGTATCTAATAGAAGTTTCATAAAGTTTCGCTTGTTAAATTAAAAATTATTGAGTCTTTGGTAATTATTATATTAAAAAAAATAGAAATAGATAAATTATCGAGCAAGAATGTGCATTATATTTTGTCTAAAAAAACGACATTTCGTGTGTAATGCATTAAAAATGTTAAAAAAGTGATCCAACAATGAAAAGTGATCCAACGGTATATCAAAATGAAAAAGTGTTTACGGGTGGTACAAGGGCTTTAGTGATGGTAGAGAATTAGTTGAAGATGAACCTCGTTCAGGAATACCAAGTAATCTTGGATTAAGTTTAGAGTCAATTCGAAGAAAACCGTTCAGGTTTGTGGCAAAACAATTCATAGTATCACGGTCAAATTCGTGTGCGAAAAATCAAAGAAACATCATTCCACAAGTACCATATTCACCAAATATGCGACCGTGTGATTTTTTCCTGTTCCTCGATTAAAAAAAACCACTTCGTGGACGCCGTTTTAAGTCCACAGAGGCCATTCAAGAGGGTTTGCTGAACGCTTTGAAGGAAATACCAGAAATCAAGTATAAAAACTGTTTTGGAGACTGGAAAAACGTTGGGATAGGCGTATTGTAGTGAGAGAGGATTACTTTAAAAAAAGGCAAATAAATTTGGATGAATAAATAAATATTTAGTGTTTTATTTAAAAAGTCAACTAACTTTTTGATCATACTAGTACACAATATACTATTCTTTTATTCATAAATAAGCAAAAATTTATATCTAAAAATTTCCACTATATTTGAAATTGTATGTATAAAAATTGTTTCGATGCACAGTGTCTTTTTCAAATACAAACTATGCTAAACTAACTAACTTCAATTTACAAAAGGCACTGTGTGTCGAAACAATTGTTATACATACAATTTTAAATATAGTGGACATTTTTTAATTTTAATCTTCGCTTATTTATTTAAAATAAATTTCCATCAAGTATCGGCTACATTAGTTAAATTTATTCTTTTATTCACTTATTTCACGTTATTTTAAATCAAAAAATTCAGGATAACACTCGTGCATTCCTTTGAAACCCCTTTTTTCTAACAGAAAAGTGTTTGTTACATAATTGCGTATGTTATGAAAAATATTATTAGAGTTATCTAAAATTTCAAAATGCAAAACGAATTAAGAATCTAAATGGTATTAAATAAATAATTTCTAAGACGGCCAATGAAAAGTACTATGACACTGAAAAGACAGATCTTTCAGCATTCCATAAACATTTCAATGTAAAGTTTTCAGTGGTGGATGCATCAGATAAGAAGCGTCTCGAGGCACGTATACATGTCCACCGAGAGTTAATTGACAGTCCAATCAATGGAGGATTTTGTCACTGGAACTCTGAAAACGACTTTGATTGACTTAATATTCCAAGGCTCAATTTCAATAAACAATGGGTAATTTCGCTGAATGGCTTGGAATCGCACTAACCAAAAATAGGAGATCCAACTCCCATTTATCTTCTTTTTTTGTAAAACGTGACAGTCCGTTTGCTTTATACCTTGCTATATATATATATATATATATATATATATATATATATATATATATATATATATATATATATATATATATATATATATATATACGTATAAACTATAAGAATGTCAGAATTTTAAAATGAGGCACAATTATAACTACAAGCGATAATGTAATTTTTATTTTAACTTAAGGAACAAATAATACCATTTTGTTTTCAAAATAATGTTCAAATATCCTCCTTGGCATCTATTGATTATTTTTTCACACATATCGCGTGGTATATTTTCAATGGTGTCCTGATGTTTAAGGTTAAAAATTGTTCGGGGTTTATTTCTATAAACTAGAGATTTAATATAACCGCACAAAACATAATCTAAGATTTTATACATAACTCTCTTTGAGAATGGTCGCGAGGCCGAAACATGTTAGAGAATATCTTGAATATATTGTGAAACAAATACCAAGTGTTTTAATTATTATCATTAATCTAAGATTGTTACCACCAAGACCATGCGTGAGATTGTATGACCTTGGTGGCCAGATGACATTTCCATTTAGCGAAATAACGCGTCCAGGAAACTTTGCTTGCAATAAATCGATTGTCTGGCGAGATCTCTTGAAGTCTTGTTCAAAGAAAACGTTTAAAACTATATTTATCAGTTTAGGCCAAAGATATTCTGTTAGAATATTCCTATAGGGTTCACCATTAACAGTAACACGATTTCCATCATCGCCTTCAAAAAAATAAGGTCATATCACTCCTTCAGCTCAAAAACCGCACCAAACAGTGACTTTCTGAGGATAAAGGATAACTCCTAAATCACTTGAAGATTTTTATTGGTCCAAATCCTTCAATTATATTTATTTACTCAAACTCACTTTAGTCAGAAGTGCACTTCGTCAGAAAATATTATTTTTCCACAAAGTGGGGATCATTTTCCAACTGCTCTAATATCCAAATCATGTATCATATCTCTCCATGGTAAATTGACACAATGTACTGAATACAGCAGTCCATGAATGACATTTACATTTCAAACATGGGAAAAATTCTACAAGAAGCACAGGAACTGATCCCACTGAAAAAGAATACGAAACACCCTTGGTGGGACTCGGAATGCGAAAGAGCATTGAAGCGACGCAAATGAGCATTTCAGGAGTACAACACTAAAAAATCTCCAGAAAGTCAACAGCTTTTTGACGAGACTAAAAAACAGGCCGCAAGAGTTATCAGGCAAACTAAGCGGAAGTACATGAAGGAACAACTAGATTTTACAGAGGAGAACTTCCACAATTATAATACGAGATACTTTTATAGCACTTTCACGAGAGAAATCCGTGGATACACACCACAAAATCTTTGCTTCAGGAAACAGAATGGAAGATTAGCACTAACTAGTTAGGAAAATTGTCAGGAGCTGGCACGCAATTTCTCAGATCTCCTCAATTGCCCCGAACGCGACACAAGATTCCCCAAGGAAAATTGTAGCTATACCAGCTCCGAATCAGCACCGCCAAAACAAAAAGAGATCCACAGGCACATACACAAACTGAAGAATAACAGGACATCCGATGAAGATACACTGCAGAAACTCACGCAAATTATCACGAACATCTCGCAAACAGAAAAATTATGTGGCAAATGAAAATGTACTATTATCCACCCATTGCACAAGAAAGGAGACAGTACAGATGTGAACAACTACAGAGGATTCTCCCGACTACAAGTCACCTACAAAATACTCTCAGTATGCCTTCTCCAGAGAATACAAAAACAACTAGAACACAAAATTGGCGAGTACCAGAAAGGCTTTCGCCCAGGTCGTTTATGCACTCAATAAATCTTTAATTTAAAAACAATACTGAAATACAAAGCCATCAGGAACGCTCCAATAATCTGCATGTTCCTGGACTTCAAGAAGGCATACGACTCCATAGATCGAAAATTTTTATTCAACATCCTAGAAGAACAATGACTCGACCCCAAAATACTACGATTGGTCAAGTAAACACTGACTAACACAACCTCTAAAGTGAAGTTTATGGGAGAAATTTCCGAACCCTTGCTGATTAAAACCGGAGTGCGCCAAGGAGATGGGTTATCCCCACTCCTCTTGAACCTAGTCCTGGACAAAGTCATAAGGGAATAGGAAAAAGAACTAAAGCCTTCGCAGACGACCGAAACAGATAGACAACCAAACAGATAGAAGTCTTCAAGGAATGTGCAGAGAAAGTCGGCCTACAAATCTCCTTTCAAAAAACCGAATTATTCTGCTCAAAATTAGATGTCAAAAATATGGACACAAAATACGGCAAGATAAACAGGGTCACACACTTCAAATACCTCGGCGAGATCCTCGAGTCCACAGGAAGAGAGAAGCTGACATAGAAGACTCGATTATAGAAGATGAAGAGGACAAACGGCATGACACACAATATCTACAATAAGAAATGCATATCCACATACACAAAGATAAGACACTACAACACAGTAATCAAACCGGAGGTACTATACGCAAGCGAAACACATACACTCCACGCAAAAAGCGGTATAAAAAACACACTAAAAGAATAACGCAAAATCATGAGGAAAATTCTCGGCCTAAAACTAACAGACTCTATTCCAGAAAGACCATTGAGTCGATGCGGACATAAGAAAAAGAAGGTTGAAATTCTATGGACACAAGGGGTCAAGTCATCAATAACATGAATAGCACAACTCAGAACTGATCCGGGGAAGGCACAAATAGATCCAACAGAGATTGAGGATAGAAGCACGTACAGAAACAAGATACATAGGTGAAATGTCGCGACAATGAGCGAAATTTCAAGGAGACAGGTGATAAGGTGGACGGAGGAGAGATAGAGAATTCACGGAGAAAGGATCAGAGAGGTGTGAAAGACCAGACGGAACACTCAAAAATTAGTCAAATTGCTTTGCGTGATCCAACCGGGTCTATACACAACTGATAATATATACAAAACCTTTTAATATTCAAATTTTAAATCACTGAAAATATCACTATCTAATTAACGTTTTTTTTTAACTGATTTCAAATTCAAAACTAGCAGTAAAAAGGCCTTTAATTAGGACAAGAACAGGAAAATATTATATGGTACTATATCAGGCAAATATAGGACAGAATTAAATTGCTTAAAAACACAAAAAACCTCACTGAACGAGAAGCATCATAAAAATTTGTACTAATTTTAGCACTCATTTATAAAAAAAAAACAAGAAAAATTTGCTTGTCATTTCATCAACTTATAATCCAAAGAAATCAAAAACGTGAATTCAAACGATATTAAGCCAACTATAAAAAATCTTCGTACTCGTATAATTTTCAATACACCAAATTGGTTATAAGATAAACCACAAAAGAAAAATCATCCATCATTAAATATGTTCCGACAAAATTTCAAATCGTTTATATCTGGTTGTAACCACCATAGCATACTGTTTGTGACAACCTGAATAGACTTAATATCAATAACAATACAATGTTTATTCAATATCTACCGCTGGCTGACAAATAAAAATGCCGCAATTAAATAGGACAAAATTACAAAGTGTCATCGGATTTATCGATGGTCATTGTGACTATGCAGAAAATGCATTTCAAGCAAATATGCCACTGAGTATTAATTAAAGAAATACATTATTTGGTTTTGTTAAGACAGTGGCTCGAATGATGTCGATTTTCTTGTTATCTATTCTATATTCTATATATATATATATATATATATATATATATATATATATATATATATATATATATATATATATATATATATATATATGTATATATATATATATATATATATATATATATATATATATATATATATATATATATATATATATATATATATATATATATATATATATATATATATATATATATATATATATATATATATATATATATATATATATATGGACTTCTCCACCACAATCGAGACCACAATCTCATGTGGAACGCACAACAACCTGCGTCTCCGCCATAATGAGAAATGGTTAGTTGCTTGCCCAGAAGGAAGCCCCACCCATCCCTTACATTGGAGGGCACATGTTTCGTCTGTTGGTAGTTACACTCATCAGAGTCTAACCACCTTCTTGGCGAGAGAGCATATGTCGGTACCCTGATAATCTAACCACCAACAGACGAAACATGTGCCCTCCAACGTAAGGGATGGGTGGGGCTTCCTTCCGGTCAAGCAACTAACCATTTCTCATATATATATATATATATATATATATATATATATATATATATATATATATATATATATATATATATATATATATATATATATATATATATATATATATAATTGTGATTAAGGAAGGCGGACAATAAGGAACACAGGGAGTTTTTTTGGCAGATTTAACATGCAGCTAGTCTAAAAAGTACTGAAATAAAACAGGGAAATGAACAAAGTTAAATACAAGCTACAAAATAAAAAGACGCACATTTTTGCCTTAATGTCTGAGAATAGACATCACTGATCATAAAACAAAAGTAGTAACACCAAACGTTCGTTCGTTCTGATCATTCAGATGTTAATTTTGTTGCACTTTTTGAGAGTATTATAAAAAGCGAAAATATGTCAATTTTACAATTTTACAGCAACTGTGGCTTATTTTAATCAAGGCATTCGAACTGAAGAAAAACTAACTAAACTTGCAATCTAAATTGTTCATAGTAATGTGGTCTAGTTTCATTTAGTTAGTTACATATTCTTCTCTTTCTTGTTCTTTTTGTTCTTGTAATGCTACAGTCCATCAATGATCATGATCAATGATCATTCATTAGATCCATTAGTTCCAATAGTTGCCATTAGTTCTTCAGCATCTCTTCTAATATTACTCAGTATATTACTCCATGATTCTCCCTGGTACCCGGCTTTATGGTATTCTTTCCACATATCTCGTCCATCTAAGTCGCTAAACCCTCACATAGTCTAATATATGCAGGTCTTTAAAAGTGTTTAACATTGCCAAAACATGGCTCCAGTTCGAAATTATACCTGATCTTCCAATTTCCATTATTATATTATTACCAATATTTCAAGCATCACTTCTGGTTTATTTGTAAAACGATCTGTTTCCCTTCTAGTGAAATGAATGCCTTATAAATCTTAACTTTCGTGTTCCTTTATATAAGTTTAGATCTTAAAACAGACTGCAATAAACAAGTAGTTTTGTTTTCTATCAGAAATTCTATTCTAATATATACAGGGTGTTAGGTAAACATGCGGCAAAAATGCAAGGGGCTATTCCTTGTCCTATTCTAAGAATATTTTGTCCTATGATGATTTTTGAAAAACCCCTTTGCTTCGAAGATACAGGGCGAACAAGCCACTTTCGCAAGAAACGCAATAAGGAATTTTCATAATAACTATGTGTGGGCAGATGAAAATCCGCATGAGGTATGCGAAGATAGTTTTCAACATCAGTTCTCGTTGAATGTTTGGGTTGGAATTGTAGGTGACTATTTAACTGGACCGGTATTTCTATCACAAAGACTTACTGGCGAGGTGTATCGCAACTTTTTGGAAGCAACGCTGCCTGAGTTTCTGGAAGATGTACCATTGGCAACAAGGCATGAAATGTGGTTGTGGTGGTTTATGCACCACCACATTTCAGTTTGGTTGCTCGTGATTTTTTAACAGCAACATACGGATATCGCTGAATTGGTCGAAGTGGGCCACACGCATGGCCTGCCCGATCCCCGGACTTAAACCCCCTGGATTATTACTTCTGGGGATATCTGAAGTCATTAGTTTACGCTACTCCATGGAAGAATTTGGATGATTTGCGAAATCGGATAATTGCTGGGTGTAACTCAATTAGAAACGACCCTGGTGTGTTTGAAAGAGTTCGGCTGTCAATGACGAGTAGATTGAATGGTTGTATCAAGGCCGGAGGAAGTCATTTCGAACATTTATTGTAGATTGAGCAACTTTACATGTACTTTTTGATAATAAAATGTTGTTAATGTCGTAAATTTTGTTCACCCTGTATCTTCGAAACAAAGGGGTTTTTCAAAAATCATCATACAACAAAATATTCTTAGAATAAGTCAAGGAATAACGGCTTTAATTTTTGCCGCATGTTTACCTAACACCCTGTATATTTTCTTTTTTTTTCTTGTGCAACAATTAGCGTTCATTCTTAACATGTGTAGACGCTCAGTCCAAAAATAATAGAAAAGGATTTTTATCTGTACAAAATACAATTACTACAAGAATTAAGTGAAGATGATTTTGATCGAAGAGTTGAGCTTTGCAAAGTTATGATGGAAAAAATATGCACGGAAGCCTTACCATTGTCTACTACATCAATTAAAACATTCAACGAATTTTCGTCATTAGTTTTTGTTTTTTGTCTTCCTAATTTTGGACAACTTTTAACGTTACCTGTATCATTGAATCTTTTCACCGTTTTTGAAACTGTTGACTTAGTGATATTTTTATTCGAATGTATTTCATTAAATACTCGACAAACTTCAGCATAAGTGCGTTTTCTGTCAACGTATCCAAAAATTGTTAATATTTCAATTAATTTTCTTTCAGTTAAATATATATTAATTCCATATAAACATTAAAAAAAATTTGAAATTCACAAATTGCCATTGTTTCATAGCCTACTAAGTGAAAAATATATTTACCTTAAAACAGACCGAAATACCTTTTAGCCATTTTATAAAGCTATTAAAAAAAACGTACAATATTTACCTCGTGGAAAAAAATGCTCTTTCCAACAATAACAAATTCAGTTACTGTTGTCATTTAAAAAAATCAAGTTAGCCTTGGATTTCAATGCAACAAACAAAAAACAATGAAAATATACCCAAAAAGTGACGAACATTTTCTGATGTTTGTCACAAACTTTTATTACGAAATCTCAAAGCGTTCTCGAGATATATTGAATTTCCATACATAATAACGACCCTGTATAGATACATACATTTATTTTGATCAGTGGTGTCTCGAAAGCACTTTTTCTAACGTTTTTTCTTTGTAAACTATTACAGATGTACTAACAACAATTTAGAAAGTATATAATCAAACTGACACATTTTATTATAATAAGTATATAGTTAAATATACAGCAAAATGTTGTTTGTTGATAATGGCATAATATTAAATGCATACATTTATTGTTTGAGGGTGTTTATTAGTGATAGATTTAAAATATTAAGGAATCATTAGGGTCAATATAAAAAGGAAGAAGTGAAAGTTCCAAAAGAGAAAATTGATTAGCCTGATGTAGTCTACTTTAGAGTCTTCAAATTCAAACCAAACCAGCAACAAAATTGTGTAAAAAAAGAACTTGAATTATTTTTTATTGTTCTTTTTAATGGCTTTATTGTCAATACAACAAACATCAGTGCATGGCCAACCCAGTTATTATTTTTTTGGCTCTCACTGAATAATTGCAGAAATTTGTTTAGTGATGTTTGTTTAATAGATGATTTAAAACAATTACCTTGTTGGAAATAATTGGCTTTTCTAACGTAGACGCATACCAACGCCATAAGCTGAAGCTGTGAAAGCCTTTGCCTAGTTGAAGGTGGTAAAGGTAGAAGTTCCCTCAAATTAGCTATTTCGGCGTTAATTAGATCTCTCCTGAGCTTGCTAGCTCCCTTGGTCGATTTGTTAGCATCAAAACTTAAACAGAAAAGAAAATCATAATTATTAAACCTGTAGCTTTAAGTTTTCCCGTGTGAGATTGTCTCAATGATCGGGTACTAACAAAACAATGTGCTAATAAATCAATGATAATCAATAATCAATAAAACAATGACAACTCTTTAGAAAAAAATATATACACATATGTCCAAAAATTTGGAATATTAAAACATTTCACCTTTTTATTGATATTAAGTTTTTCTTTTACTCGTTTACGTAACCATCATTTTATTACAGCTCTTACTGGTACCAAATAAAACTCGACACCAAATGACGCATGTGTGTAAAATTGATTTATTATTTTGGAGTCAAAAAATTACAATGTGCCAATTGACTTCCAAAGTAATTTAGAAATAAAAAGAACAACTTTCAATAAAACTAATAAGCAGTAGTTCCTCCATGGGTCTGTATGCATGCCTGTAGGTGATTTGGTATGCTGTCGATTAAATAATCAATTTGGGCTTCTGGAATTTTCTCCCATTCCTTACGAGCAGCAACTCATAGGGTATGAAGAGGATTGTTTCGTTTCGTGATGAGTGTTTTCAGAATGTCTCAAGCATGTTCAATGACATTCATGTCAGGGGAATTTGCTGGCCCTCTATTCTCTCCTCTTCAAGAACATTTTGTATTGCTGCTGTTCGATGAGAAGGTAAGTTATCATCCATGAAAACAAATCCGTCGCCCACTGCGCATCGGAACAGATGCAGGATTTAACGAACATGATTTAAAATTTCCTCGATGTACACGGCACTAGTGACTCTTCTCTCCAGGACCAGTAGTAGTGTCCATGTACCCTTCATAATACCACCATAAAACATCACGCTCCCACCTTCAAATGGGATACTGGTTGAACTGTTTCTAGTCGGGCTTGTCGATCTAGAGCTCTCCAAACTAATGTTCTTCGTGAATCAGAAACCAAGCCAACTCTCGTATCATCGGAGAACAACACGTTATCTCAGTTAGGACTAGGATTCAGCATTTCTCGAGCCCATTGCAATCTTACATTTTTTTGTTGAAGGGTTAGTTTGTGAATACGTAAAGATTTTCTGCGATGCAAATTTACCGCTTTTAGTCTGCGTGTTATCGTTTTGTCGTGAAACATTTACCCCGTCAAACCTAACAAGCTCCCTTGATATACAACTTGTAGATTCCAGACGATTTCTTCGAGCTATCATTGATATCTGCCGGTCTTGTGCAGTTGTTGTACATCGTTTTCTCCACTTCTGGGGCGATCCTTTACGTCATTTGTCTCTTGGAATTTTTTAATGAATTTTCGATACAGCTCTTTGGGAAACACCTACAATTTCCGCGATATCACTTTGATTAAAGCTCTGTAAACCCCTGTAACAAAGCAATTACTCTTTATCTGTTAAAATGAGATGTCATGTTTCTAGACATTTTTAAACGGATTGATTGAAAATTGAAAAAAAACTAAAATAATGTGCAAATACCAGTATCAACGAAATGGGGAAAAATCGAAAAACCTGTATTATCAGCAAAATAGTGCTCACAATCTTTAGAGTATAATACGGGTAGATATCCTATTTATAAATATTCCAAACTTTTGGACATGTGTGTGTGTGTATATGTGTTTATGTGTATATATATCTATGCTCCATCTGGGTGCTGGCACTTTGGGTGGCAGATGAAGGACTGGCAAAACCCGCACGTAGAGTACTGGTGAACTTTCTGTGCTTTTTAATACTTTTGTCCACGAGTCCACTTCATTATTTTTCATACATTAAAGTCTGTTTATTATTGCTCATCCTGTATTTGGGCAATGTATGTTAGAAATCAAAGGTTTGTATTAGGCAACAAGTAATCATTGTATATTTGAAGAAATTTAAAAGATATACTTTAATCGACACAATATATCCAGCTAAAAATGTTTGAATCAGTGAAAGTAATACAACTGTCTAAATGCCTAAGTGGGTGAGCATTATCTCCTATAACATTATTTTTATATTATTAGTTTTATGATAAGAACCATAATAACAAGTGAAAAGGAATACTTAAGATGTTGAGATGTTTTTATAACATCAGCATATATATTAATACTTAGCTGCCTGTGTTGTTTAAAAAATATAGGAAACACAACATATTCGCCAGAACATTCATTATACATTACATAAAAAAATACATTTTCTAGTAATAGTGTGTATAATTGTTCATACAAAAAAATATACATTCACACTTCTTAACTAAATTGCCAATTAAATCACAAATACAATATATCAATATACAATATTTCTTCACCAAATCATCGATGAACAAATGTAATAATAGAAAATTTGTATCAAATACTGGCCCCTGTACGACCTACTAATTTAATTTGACAAGAGATATTTAAACATAATCAAAGTCAATTATTCAAACGAGCAATATAAGATTTAATTTTCAAAAATAACTATTAAGAATTCTAGATGTCATGTGTAAAATATATTAAAATGCATGGGCAAAATCAGTAAACAGGCTTTAACAATTTGTGTCTAAGGAATGAAACAGACTCATACTTTTTGCGACAGAAGAATAAAAAGATTAATATTAAAATGTTAGTATTTGTTCAATAAGCAAAATAAAGAACCTTCATTTTAAAAATCGTAACTATTCAGGAAATGTGGATATATGCGATAGTTTGAAACGAAAAAATTAAAAAATTCTTCACGGCTTGATTTTATGAAATATGAAATCAACGTGTTGGTATCGAATGCATTGTCATCTTATAAATCGTTCAATTCATATCAGTGTTATTATTGTTAAAAAAATATCTGCATCAAAACTTGCTCGTACATGAAATACAATGTACAAGCCGCAAAATGCAATAGGCCTAAAGAAAAAAATCGCCGAACGAGTATTCGAGAAAACCACAAGAGTGGGTAATTAAAAGAGCAACTAAAGAAGATGTAAACACTTTGGCCGAAGGAAAAAAAAGAAGAGTCGAAACGCTGTGGTTACGGCGCTCTTGGTTTGTTGTTTAATTTATAATTTATCGTAAATTTACAGGTCACTTAGGGCTCGCAGGCTTAAAATATGTGGTGGATCGTTAAATCGTGTTCGGAGCCGATTTTTATGGTACCACCATCGCGTACCGTACCGTATCGCGCAGCTACAACCCAGAGACCCCATATTTTCCCTGTACCGGATGGATATGTTCTTCGGTGAGCCGAGAGATATCAACAGGCGAGTAGACAACAAACCTTTTTACGTCTAATCTCGTAACATACCATTTTTAATTACTATAATTAATTTCACAAAGGGATACGTTAAACATTATATATTTTATTGAACTATATACATTTTCGTTTTAAACATGTTTATAGCCTTCTCAAATGATGTTTGATGCTCTGTAACTAGTAGTTGTTACTTTTTCTATAACACCGACACATACTAATTGAATCAGCTGTATTATTAATATTGGATGAATTATTTCAACATATTTTTCTTATGTTCAGATATTGTAGGCGTTAATTAACTTTTAAAATATAATTACAGTAAAAAGAATAGAATTATAATTATTGTAGGAAGAGTAAAGTAAGTAAAATTATAAAATATAACTAGAGTAATCTTATGCACATCAAATTATCAATCATTGATCTGTAGTTAACCTTATTCATATGAAGAGCCTACTCAGTGATTTCTCCCAAGAGGCCCAATGCTCCGCTGGTAACTGGCATAATTGAAATATTATTCCTTGCTATTATTAACAACTATATCGAAAAGTATTTCATATTGGGAGCACCATAATTGGTCTCTCTCTCTTTCTCTACACGTTAAAATAATATTTGATTTAACTATTTGTTATTAATAAGGGAGTTGAAACTGAACCAGGGTATTATTTTGAACCAATAGATGGAATAAGAGACAAATAAAACTCGCTAATAAATGGCAATGAACTACTTTAAGGGTAGAAACAATTGTAACATTGTAGTAACAAGGTATTATTAATAAATTTGCAAAAATTAATTTAGGTATAATTGTATCAGTTTTTCAGTTAATTGAATTATATTTCCACTAAAATAACATTTCTGGAATCTACGTAAAAAACACAAAGATTAATTAGATTAATCAGCATCAACTTATTACAATTTATAAAAAAAAACTTAAATGATTAAAAAATTATCTCTTGAAAAATTACAGTTAATTAAATATCCAATTAATTATAGGTTCTTTTACTTATTATGATATTATTAGCCTTATTAAAAGCTAAAATTAACTTATAGCTAGATAATATTAGAATTATTTTCTTTTGCAGCTAACTATAAAATTAAGAAAATCAATAGATATCAACAGGCAATAAGACAATAAACCTCTTTATTTTTACATTTATCTCTTACATTTTTAGAATAATGATTTATATCAATATTTGTATATATATATATATATATATATATATATATATATATATATATATATATATATATATATAAACTTCCACGCATTTCTCATATACTATTTTCTGTAAAAATATAATTACATACATTTTTAAAATCCATGGTTTCTTTAGTGAAACACCTTGTATACGTAATCATGGACAGGTGAGGTTAAGATAGTGCGTTCAGTAATTAAGTGTAGGATTTATAAGGGACCAACCGTGTTCTGTGATGATCGCGACATACATATACAACATCCTACCGTTAGCAGCGAACACCTATGGGATACATTAAATGTTTGTCACGAACTGCTATTGTAATCTATATTCCTTGGGATTAAATAACCCTGTAAGGCCTGTAGAAAGTGCCTCTTGTTTTAGCTTGTTTGGTTTCCTCTAACGAGAGCACACGTTTTTAACATACAGAAAAGATAGGAAAAGACTTTTCACATGATGTTTCATCTTCTTTAATTAACGATTCCTATTTTGTTTGCAATCAGAAACTATTACTTCTTAAAAAAATAATTCATTACATTTTTTCTATTGAAAATAAAATATAAACAACAATATAAATGGTATGTGTATTAAAATGTTTTTCGTGTGGTTTTTTTATAAAGCACAGCAAAGAAACTATCAAACCATCTGAGCGAATGTCTATTCTGTAAACTGTTATTCTTATTATTATATTTATTCTTATTGTTCGGATTACTGAAAGTCAGTAAATAAACAGAAAAAAATGAAAGTATGAGAAAAGTATAGAAAAGATCAGTTGTTTCCGGGAGCTTTAGCCTTGACTTTCTTGCATATTAGAGTTTGGCCTTGTCCTGCTACAGAGCAACCTGCTTCCTGTTGACCAAGACAGTGTCGAATTCTCTATTCAGCTTCACATATATTTGGTATATATAATAGGAGTTCGAGTCTACGACTCGTTCTAGAACTACCTGAAGGTATTCATGGTCACCTTAGTGGGCCACCAATTCAAAAACGAAAAAAGACGAGAGCAGTTGAGTCAAAGATTTTTGGCTTTTTTCTTTTTGTTGTTGGCTGGCATGCATAACTATGATTTTAATATGGTTAGACCCTCTTCAAGCTGAGGGAACTTTTATAAAGATTTTTTTTTTCCTAACCTAATTGCTGTTGCTCCTCATTATTAACTATAAATTATTTAAATATTGGCGCGCTTTATGTATCAATACAACTATTTGTTTTTTTTAGTTGGTGTGGCTGTCCTTGATATCTGACAGAACTTTCAGAGCATTTCGCTAGCTAAGTTAAAAATTATAACTTTTTTTGTAATTGTTAAAAAATGTTGTAGACAATTTTTTTTAATGGATAAATTTATCGATCAATGAATTAACATTAAATTTTGTCTAAAAAACGAAATTTCTTATGCTGATGCGTTAAAAATATTAAAGAAGTGTTACGGTAGTGAAACATCTACAAGTGGTACAAAGACTTTAGTGATTGTAAAGAAGGAATTGCAGCTGAACCTCGTTCTAAAAGACCTTACACGTTAACCAATGAAAAAAACATTACCAGCATCAATGATCTTTTACTGTTTAATTACCAATTAGGTGTTAGAGATATTACATATGTCACTGAAATATCATTTGGATTAATTGAATCAGTTTTGATAAACAGTTTAGATTAGTCTCGTGTGTTTTCTCATCTTGTCCCGAAAACGCTGACTGACCGTGATATTGTCTACAAAGAGTTCTTTCCAACTGGTCAAACAAACGTTCACGTTTTTCCAAACGTTTTTCCAAGAACTTGAACTTGAAGACTCAATACACCATTCCACAGGCACCATATTCATCTGATATGGCACGGTATGACTTTTTTGATTGAAGAAACCACTTCGTGGACGTCGTTTTCAGTCCTTACAAGCCATTCAAGAGGGTTCGGTGGCAGGCTTCAAGAAAATACCAGAAGCCGAGTATAAAATCTGTTTCGGAGACTGGAAACGTCTGAAGAGTAATTGTATTGCAGTGAGAGATAATCACTTTGATTGAGATGAAATAAATTTGGATGAAATAAATACTTTGTGTCAGTGGCGGCTCGTGATGGAGAGCGTTGGGGCGCCGCCCCTCCAGCATTTATCACAGCAAATAATTTTTCAGGGCAACAACACCACAGGTTCACCTCCTGTATAGGGTTTCAATAACACGAAAAGTAAAAGGAAAAGGAGGAGGAAAAGGAAGGAGGAAGGGGAAAGCAAAAAAATCTTCAGCAGCACTATTTTCTTCTACGTCCTCCCACTTTAAAAGCCCACGAGCCGCCACTGATTTGTGTATTATTTAAATAGTTATCTAACTTTTTGATGATGTAATGAATCAAAAACTTATATTTAGTCTAAAATTTATTATGAAGTTAAAATATTTAATATTACTAAACTGTATAATTGTTTACGTACTATTATTATATTGAGACAAGAAATTAAAAGTAAACCTAGACCTCCGTTTACTGTTAGAAGAACGAAATTAATTATAAATGTTTTAGTACGTCTCTGATATTTACTATATTAGGGTCATATATTTCTATTCGTTATAAATAATCCTATGTTAACCTCAATGTTAAAATCGAATCAAAAATCAAAATCTTCACTTTAATAAAATGTTATGTTAAAAAACCAGATCACTGGAAGAACTGATATCAAGTATTGGTTTAATTTTTCAAATATTCTCGATGGTATTCGCGATCAATATGGGACTAAAAAATAAATTTAATACAGAATGACGGGGGGAAATGAAGCACACTTTTTGTGCCGTACAATTTCTGTGGAATCTGGACCGGGAAATCAAATTAAATTATGGCGGTGTCTGACATATCGTTCACCAAGCAAAAAGCTTATAATTAAATAAACCATTAAATTAAAGTTTAATCAACGATTTTTTGGAACTAAATACATTTTCCGGCATGAACTTTTATACTGACAAAATGCGGATGTATTTTTTGTTGTAGGCGATCCAAATAATTTCAAGATTATTGAAATTTCGTCATGGGCAGGGTGAATTTTTATATTTCAAAATTACAGCGAGGGCACCACAAACCTGACCAACTGCTTAATTGTAAGAAATGAACATGTTAATTAACTCTATGAGTGGTATACGTCAGGTATCTTGTGTGAGTTTACAACCGTACCAAACTGATATTTTACGGTTTTTAAACACAACTTATATACTAGCATACGAGGAGGTATTATGACTTTTTTGTTGTAAGCTGTAAAATAGGTCCTTAAAATGTAATAAAATATTCACTAAAGGAGCTTTTAAATATACAACTTTTATAAAGAATAACTATTTAAATATATATAAAAAACCACTAGGAATCATTTCCTAGTGGTTTCAATCACCATTTAAGGAAGTACGAGCAATATTTGAGTGATATGCTCAATAATGAGTCAAAATAACAACAAAATTTTTTGTTTTCCTAAATATTAAAATAGTTACAGAAATTCACAATTTTAATTTATAATACTAAAACAAACTTTAAAATTATTAATACATTATTATTTATTGAATGCAGGATCTCCATATACGGCTGAACAACATAAATGTGAAACAGGTTGATACATTTAAATATCTGGGGGTCACCTTAGGGAAAAAAGGAAATGGAGAATGCGATCTAACAAGCACAATAGATAGTGCGACTAGAGCTTATTATGCCAATATACAAACCTTTTTCAGTAGAAAGAAAATCTCTAAGGAAACCAAAGTTAAAGTTTATAGCTTGTTATTGTACCTATAGTGACGGCAGTGAATCATGGGTGTTGTCTGAGTAGCTAAAACCAAACCTACAAATGTTCGAGATAAGAGTGTTGCGAACGATTGAAGGGGTGACACGGTGAGATAGACTGAGAAATACCGAAATAAGGGAGAGATTGAGTGTTAGATCGATATTGGAAGTAATTGAGAAAAACCAACTGCGATGGTTCGGGCACCTTGTGCGTATGCTAGACGGTAAACAAATGCGGGTGGTAAACAAAGTGCCAGTGCAAAGGGCCATGAATGTAACTGGCCCACCCGTCGTGGGCGTTAACTTTTTTAACCTCAAATTCAAAAATGTCATACATAGTAAACTCTCATTTTAGCTATAACTCTATCTCTTTTTTTTTTCTCAGCTGATTGTGCGATGTTGCTAGACTTTTGGTCGAGTGTTTTATTAGTAATCGAAAGTTGAAAAAAAGTTTGACTTCAATTATTTAAATAATTATATCGGTAACCCGATATTATTATTCATATATAATAACATTCTGCAAATATTAAACTTTATCATGTGATATTTTTTATTCTATAAAGTTAGAAGATTAATAGTGAAAAAATAGAAAAATCCGTGGTGGAAATCATTCTACCATAAGAAACTGTGTGCAAGAGCGGTTAAAAATGTCATTTTTCATATCATTTTTCTAAAAAACTAGACAATAAATAATTTTCAAATTTTGAACATAGGGCAATTACATATAGTTTGTCATAATTGCCGAATTTCAAGTCTTACACTTGGAAACTCGTTTTTCCCATAGATTCGCTCATACTTCCTTAGATCAACGAAGTTTTAACATTTCAATTATCTTACTATAACGCGATTTATCCAATTCTATGAAATAAAAGATTCTCTGAGCTTTCAGGAGACGAAATAATCTCCTTGGTCTTCCTGTGGTGCTACAGCCCCACAATGAACCTTGACCTCCTTCAACATTCTTCTTTATGCGGATTATTAATAAGCTGCAGTTTTTCAGTATCTCTTTTTACATTTTCCTACCACAAGGTCTTTGTCTGTCTCTCTTTTTGTTAACACACATGGATTTTTGCAGAAATAACCCCAGGCATTTTTGGAGGAGGAATATTGTAGTAAAATAGCACTTTCTTTTTGGCTAAATGTAAACATTTAGCCTGAATATCACCCTTCAACTAGACCAAACTCCCCGATGACCAAGGAAACAATAACATCAAAAGGCATGAATTTTCCTGCTGATATAACTGTTTTCGCTTTCTTCGGCGCTTTTTATGTGCTCCCACCCACTATTTGGACTACTGCTTCATCCCTGGCATATTTTGGTGAATCCATGTTACATCTACTGTTATAAAATATCAAACAAACTGGCACTTAAATCGGTCTAAACAAACAACTAAGTGCACGTGAGGCCCCTCTGTATCAGTTCGGGAATTTGTCAAACGACCCTGGTATCTACAGCTGGCTGGATTTTCTATTAAAGACAATGATGATAGTTGCAACAATCAGTTTATTTGTTCAAATTACTCTTAGGCTCCACACACACTCATCTGAAGAAAAAATGACAAGTATTATTTTAACATCGTCAACAAATTGCAACCATTAATTTGATATACAATTTCATTAATATGTAAAAAAATTCACTGATGTAAGGTTGATTTCTTATGAAGTCATTAATGGATCTAATTGGATAAAATATATGTACATAGGATGCTTAAAAAGTTTCTAGCTTGACACATAGAGAGCGCGATTAACCTAATACTCGACTATTTCATTTGTCTTATGACCACAAGACGATACACAAAATTGACATTTTTTTAAAGAAATATAACGGAGGAATAGGCGAATAACAGGCAGAGTTTGGTTTGGTCAACCAAACGCTCAACAAAAAACTTGAAATCAGCATGAGATCAACATGAGATATCATAAATCGTATTATCGACCATTAGTCACTTACCGCTGCGAGACGTGGGACCTCACAAAGAAAACAGAAGAAATGCTTGCAGCATTTGAAAGAAGAGTACTCAGAAGAATTTTTAGTAACGTAAATGACATGTAATTTGGAGAATCACGTATAACTTCAAACTCAAGCAGTTGGACAAAGATCTGGATGTTGTACACTATGTGAGGGTTGAATCACTCAGATGGGCGGAACATGTGGCGGGAATGCTAGAAAACGGAATACCCAGAAAAATCATGGAGCAGCGAGTAGGGGGTAACAGAAAAAGAGATAAACCAAAGACATGATGGCAGGACAATGTAAAAAAAAATATTGAAGAACTGCTGCACATCAAAAATTGACAAGGGGCTCCTGGAGATCGATCCGGTTAGAAGCCAAGATTTAAGGGGATCAAGGTTCACTAACGGGTACCATAGGGAGAAGAAGATAAATATTATAAATCGTGTATTTATTTAAAATATTATATTCGATCAGAAAACTCATACAATATGGTAAATTTGTTAAAAAACTGCTGCTTCTTATAAAATGGTAAAAAATTGGCTTTATAAATTTAAACGTGGTCATGTAAGCATCAAAGATGAAGCTGCAGAGAAGGTGCAAAAAGTCCTGAGAAAGTAATCAAACAGTCAAAAGTACCATTCCTAGTCTGATATTCAGTGTTTGATATTATCCTACAAAAATTGTTTATTAATTATTTCCTCCATACATATCTCTTTACCTGTTCTGTTAATTGAATAGCCACATTCATTAATTCATATGATATTATCACATTTAAAAATATATGCTAGTTTATTAGAAATTCTACCAAACTAATAAATCATTAACCAAATAAACTCTATCAATAGAGAATTATGCAGTTGAGATGCACATTTTGACAGTCAATATTTTAATTCTAATGTATTGCTTAGACAAACCAAGAGGCGTATATCGGCTATAAATTAAATAATCCTTGAAATATAACTTATTTACACCAATGGCCAATAAATAATTACCAACAGTGACAATGGGTACGGCTAGAAAAATACCAGCCAGAACATACATACAGAAAAGGTTTCGTATGATTCTGCTTAATAGACTCTTTTGCTATTTTTAGTTAAGATATCTTGTAATTAATTGATTATCAGTAGAAATATTTAATAAACTTTGGATTATTGTTGAAATTTATGGTTTATAATAATAAAGTAATATACACAATTCATTTTACTTTATGATTACTTATTCCTAATTTTAATTTGTCATATTTTATCATCAGTCGGTATAAAATTTCAAGATAAAATATAGATCTGCACATACTTCTAATGAAATCATCTATGTTCGCCGGATGGAGCTCGTTCTAAACAATTTTTAAAACAGCTGTTGTAAATTCATTGAAAAGTAAGGAAGCGTACCAACCCTTCGACGATATTGCCTACCTTCTTGAGATCAACCTCTCCTGCAATGACTAACTGTAGCAATAGTATCCGCTGAGTAATTTCGCGAAATGCAATCTCTACCTTGGGAACGATATGACTAGGTTCAAAATTGCCGGTAATTCGATTGCTTTCGAACTGTTAACATTTTTACACTTTACTTTACTGTTTACCTAAACTGAATAAAAATAAAGGCAATAACAGTACCTTCATTTTGTTAGAAATCGATTAACTAACTAGAAAATAATATTACTCTTCTTGCTGATTGTTTTATCATTTATTATCCTCAACATCTTAAATATATATAACAAATTAAATTTCGCAGTCTATAGTCAGTTCTGTATCTTGTACATGGCATTTCTTTTTGGTGTTAGTTTTAAATATATTTTATTCGATAGATATCATCAGGCAAGAATATAGAAAACCTTCTTAGAATTAATTTAATATTTTTAATAACAATGATGATACAGATACCGATTGTTTTCGCTATTCCCAATCTGCTAGATAAAAACATTATTTTTGATATGGCTCGACGTATCCCATCGATCTATATATGTATGTATAATCTATATGTATATGCAGGATGGCATGAGCCGTATGTAATTGCAGCCTTCATCCGACATGATCGATGTATATGATCATTGTCACTCGTTTAGCGGCTCCCTGAGCTCTCAGGTCAAGTCCGACTGACGACGAATTTAGGCCAGAAACCGGTCTCGGTAGACGTTCGCTGAAGTTTTGGTGGTGGCTGAAAGAACGGACAAAGCACTCACAAGGTGCTCAATGAGGAATTGGCGTTTTTAAGAAGCATGACTCTTTTGGTTACTCTTTCGTAAAAAAAAAAATAGTGTGATGGGCCAAACATAATGCTATTCAAGTGATACCTGTCTAATGGCCTGTGGTACAATTCACGGGGATTTTCTGAGACCCAAAATTTATATATATATATATATATATATATATATATATATATATATATATATATATATATATATATATATATATATATATATATATTTTCACGGGTGGTAGGTAATGTTTCTAAATCATTCCGGGTATCGAACCGTTCCTTCTGTGAAGAGTCACGACGTTTCGCCAAAATCACATTCAGTCGGAGCGGACAACACTTGAAAATGCCAAATGAGATTTTGCCGAAACGTCGTGACTCTTCACAGAAGGAACGAATCGACACCCGGAATGATTTAGAAACACACACATTTTACATACATTAAATAATATGCCATTTTCAATCCACTGCAGGATGAAGACCTCCCCAGCATGTTTCCGACTCGGGCAGTCCTGAGCTTTTCTCTACCATTCAGGTCCAATATAGTTGATGATGTCATCTGTCCATCATGTTTTCGGTCTTCTTCGTGGACGTTTATAATCAAGCGGTATCCATCCCAGGATTGCTTTGGTCCATCTGTCGGCTTATCGCCTCGCTATATGGCCTGCCCATCTCCATTTCAATTATAATCGAGGCATAATTTCAGTATATTATATATAAGCCCATACATGTATTTTAATTTGGATTTTCACAGAACATGTGTAAGCAAAACCCATTTTAAATGTTGAGAAAATTTGCTAACCGTTTCAATTTTTTATATAAAATTATTCATTGACGTAAATTTGATTTTTTCTTAATTTGGATCAGAATCTGAATGAAGATGATATGGTGATGATGAGAAGATTTGCAGGGAAAAAATAAAACTAAGATACAGACAGGATAAGGTAGGTTGATGTAACACATTCGGTTTAATCCATCTTGAACTGTTAGAGGCTAATCAACAAAAATAATGTTCTATTACAATGTAACAATGCCACACCACATACAACTAAACAAAGAAGTATGAACTTGGAACACTATAATTCCAAAGTCATATCATACTCATGTCTTCACCAGACATAAGAGCATGCTTAACATTAGCCACCTTTTTAATTAAAGTAAAAAAACTGAAAAAAAAAGATACAGTACAATTTAGTTATTTTAAGTTATAGACACATTAGCAGAACAGGCTGCTATTTAGCAAGTAGATCTACAGCTTAACGTGAGCTCCCCATGAGCTATTAAATCTAGGTTCATGTTTAACCTTCATGTGTTCCTGTTAGTTTTGTCTACCGATTGGCGAGTGATCATCGTAGAAGACTTGTCAGAAGACATGCGGCCATACCCATTCTCGAACTGGCATGACTGAGCTTGTTAGATTTTATACTCTTGCCCGAAAACGTTCACAAACATTAAAAAAAAATAAACATTCACACTGTGAGTGGGAATCGATCCCGCTACCGCCTTTGCAGCTGTTCCATCGTACCATCGCCTAAGGCAACACACCTAACAAAGTATTGAGTAATAAAATATTTTTAAAAAAAGGATGGATACTAACGATGAATGTTTTTCATAAACTTCATTGTTTATTTTAATAACTGGGCTGATATTTGGACATGTAAAAATTGAGTTTCAATCTGCTAAATTCAAATTTCGTAAACATTCAATCTGATAAATTATGTTTCAATACAAATTGTTATTAAACATAGAAAGCAATTAACATTTTATTGTGTCACCGTGTTTACCTGTGAGTTGAATCAGTGAAGCGGTACTTCCAAAGTGGGTTTGACTAGGAAGAGGCGGTTCTATATCTATTCCCCACCTTATTACTAAAGATTAATTATAATTATATTGTTTCACTATAAATATCTGCTATCCTTAACCACTAATAACCAGTATGTTATTCAAATTATCTGCAGAATGTTGCATAGACCCATAAATGCGTCTTAAATTGACTTTTCTGACAGTATAAAAAAAATACGCTACGTTAGGTAATCCTCGATGCTAATTTTAATGACTTTTGAGACGGCAGGTTAAGAAAAGTGATACAATCTCTATTAAATTAAACCGAGTGAAATATTGGTTGGTTAAAATAAACGGATGGGTATATTTAAACTAGTACCGTCCATAACAAAATCATGTACAGTACCCAATAAGCTTACTCGATGCTACAAATCTGACAAAGCGAGGGAGGTATAAAGGCAGGCCTTAAAGCAATATGCTATGTTGTCAGACTTATTTTCTACAAGGTTTTGTACAAATCTGTCTTAATTAAACTGTAAAAACCAGATTATAAAATACTAAATATCATATTTTTTTTATATAAAATATCAGTATTATATAAAACACACACAAACTTGAAATTACCGGACCATTTAAAGTTATAGCCCCAGTTGACGATGATTTTTCTAATAATCATCATAATTAATCATAATTAATCAATTGTCAAATAGACAAGAGAATGTTGAATAGAATTAGCGTAATATGTTTGTGTAGCATTTCTCGCTGTCACGCATGTTATGCGAGTATAGTGCAACAAATCCACTCATCTATCACCTGGTAGAATAAAAGAACGGTAAAAATCATCCGAAACCTGTTGGGAAGTATTTACAGGAGAATGAATTCATTTTGAATACTTTGAATACTGCTCCATGGTTTTTGAATAATCTAAACAATCTTCCTTTTCCTGTTAACCCCGCCTGTACAATTCATGTGCTCTCCTATTAAATTTCTTCTTTTTCTTCCTGTGGTGCTTCAGTCCGTTAGTGAGGCTCGACATCTTTCAACCTTCGTCTCCAACCCAATCGATCTCCAGCAGCCCCTTGCCAGATTTCGGTGTACAGTAAATCTGCAACACCTCTTCTTACATTATCCTGGCATCTAGTCTTTGGTCTACATCTTTTTCTGTTCACTTCTAGTCGCCTTTTTATGATTTTTAGTTTTTACTAATTAAGTTTTTTGGTATTTTCGCCACGTGTACTGCCCATCTAAATCGCTGAACCCTCCCCAATATCAATTTTTTTGTATAATTGTTTGAGGTCGATGTTATACCTAATCTCCCAAATTCCATTATTATTCACTGCATCAAAAATTATTTTGAGTACTCTTCTGTCAAATACAGCAAGCATTTCTTCTGTTAAATCTTTTATTTCTTCTGTCCCTGCTAAAGCCTGTTTGTTTGCCTATTTCTGCTACGATATATGTATAGTAAAATCCTCTGTCGGGCATATTACCGGCACGCTACCACTCTGCGGGCGTCTGTTAATTTTCCAGATATTAACTAATAATTGATGAATCTAAAGAGTAATGACGCTTTAAACTTCACACTCTACCTAGTTACGGAAATAAGCAAAATTCTCATGCTTGATCTTTTGAAAACCCCATGAATCTTAGGAAACTCCTCTTCACAATTAATATAAAAAGGCACCAAAACAATCTAAATAAAGACACCGCTTCCAAGAATATACAAGAACTAAGAAATGCTATTACCGAAATATGTTACAAGGGTTGTAATTGGGCATAATCGACGAGGCTTGCTATTTACGTATCCGGAATAATAAATAAAAAAAGATACTTATCATAGAAAATTATTTTATTGTTTTTCAAAATATACTCCGCGATGATCGATACACTTTTGCATACATTTGAACTAATTTTCATAGCACTTTTTCCATTCCACACAACCGCTTTTCAGGAGTCCAAAATCGTTAACCACGTAGTTTATTCTGTATGGGTGGGACGATTATCTAGTGGCTCGGTAGCCACATGCCCATTTATCCCAAAAAACCAGGCGACCATTTGCTTCGAAATGCTTCTTGCGTGAACAACTTTTGTTGGATTTGGCTCATTTTGAAAGACCCATATAGTCGACTGCTGTTTACTTTCGGGCTCGTATGCATCGATCCAAGATTCGTCACCTGTGTAGATGTTATAAAAGGCTTTTGACGTATCACGATCATATTTTTTCGGCATAAATAGCAACCCTCGCATGAATAGGCGTGTTTTAAATTGTACTGAAGTTAAAGGAAACCACTTTAAAGACATTTTATAAGTAGTTGTAATGTGTATGATAAAATATAAAAAAATATGTTTTATAAAATGCCAGCTATTTTATATAACTGTTCCGGTTATATTTGTTTATTTCCTCCATTTGTTCCGATCCTATCCCATTATTCTCATCTATGTTGTCTTGCATCTCTTTAATCGTATTTCCAGTATACTCTACAGACTGGTTTTTACTTTCTTTTTATACTCTTTCCTGTTTCAGTCACCTTTTTGACTAGTGTGTCTCGATTCATTCAAATAATATGATCATACCAGTTTTAGTTCTCTCTTTTCTGTTTCATTTAGTTTATTTTACTTTCATGTCACATTACAGCTGCAGATAAACGATCTTCAAACCGGCCTTCTTCAACTTCAAAATAATTTAAAAAAGCATTTCGTAATATTTGAGGTGTTATCTTGTTAATTGCTTCAGAAGCTACATCTCTTAGTTCCTCGAAGTTTTGTGGATTATTTTTGTACACCTGGTTTTTAAAGTACGGAAAAGTAAAATAATCTAGAATGTTTAAATCCAGAATTCGAGAGGGAAAATTAACAACCTGATCATCAAAAAATTCTCATATAAGAGCCATTGTTTCCTTTGTTTTGTGCGCTGTTGTGTTCCTGTTGTGTTCTCTTATTAGTAACTATTTATTTTATTTATTAGTAACCATTATTATTAAGTAGCCATTTAAAAAATGGAGGAAAAAATGCTACAAAAGATTATGTCGATACCTCTCAATCACGGAACGAAGGCTCATAAACAGAATTGAAAATTGACATCTAAGGCTCATGACTATCAGGGACCGATTTTTGAAAACTCGAGCTGGGGCTAACGGGTTGTTAAGAGAGCAAAAACACTTACTTGTAAGTGTCCAAAAGGTTTACCCCCATATGGACTACAACATTATCAGTGCTATTTTCAAACACATCCAAACCCTGAGCTTCGATGTTACCGATGTACAGAACGGCAACACTGGAACATTGAATGGCATCAAATCGTCTTCATTGATTAATCCTAATTTTCTCGAAGAAGATTTATATGGTGATATAGAGAAAGGTGTATGGTGTTATAAAAGACGTCAACAAGTAGCATGTGCATAGATTAGTAGGCCTTCTCGTATCAGGTGCTTCTGCTTATGGAAATGGGTCACCTCTAGTCTTCATTAGAAGGAAGATTACAGCGCAATGTTATCTTCAAGAAGCTAAAACCGGCTGCTAGATTCATTTTTTTAATAAGTTAATGCACGACAACATACAGACATAATGTCTTTGAACTTTTTTGAAGGCGCTCATGTTAATCTGATACAAAGCAAAGATCTCCGATCCTTGTACTTATAGAGCATCTTTGGAACATGATTGATAGAAGGCTAGGAAATTTGTCTTAGGCCTCACAGATAATAGAACATCTAAAACTTGAAATACAGATTGCTTTGGATACCATACATAAAAAAAAATAGACCACTTCATTCAATCGGCACCAATACGTTTTGGGAAGTGTAAACGTATTATTGGAAAATGTTTGGTATTTTACTCCCAAATTTGAATCGTAAATTGTAATGGTCCTTATTATAACACCTTGTTGGTTTGCTAAGAAATTATTAAAACCGACTAAGACTACACCAGTTAGTATATTCTTATTAGAGCAATATTCCGTCATCTCAATTTCATATTCAAATTGTAATTATTAATAATATTGAATACACATTTTAACTAACCATTATATTCACAATTCTACTGATACACTAAACCACTTGTTACAAGTCTCTCGATATTTTTCCAGCCATGTTAGCATCATCAGAAGATAATTCCATTAGAGTGAATGTAGTGTTTAGCTAAGTGTTTAGCTAAATTTGTTTATATTATATCCTTATTGTATAGTTAATAAAGATAAATATATATTTTTTCTTTAATTGTCGGTTTCAGTTAAGGGAATAATTAAAAGTCACATGAAATTAAATCAGTCTAATATGGAGCTGGAAAGGAGCTGGGCCTTGGAAGGGGTTCAATATTCTCTGTCATCACAAAATCTTGAACATTACATAATGCATGGATTCATTCAAAAATTACATTATTGGAGAGAAAGTTATCCAGTCGCTTTTTTCATTACATCTTTCAAAAATCCTTATTCTCGACATGTGATTATTACAAAACAAATTTTCAATATTTCTACTATTTCCGTATAAGTAAACAGGGGTCTATTTTGCCAATAATATCAAGAACAAAACCTCTAACTAATAAAACACAATACGAAATAAACTTTCTTTTAATTCTTATTTCCATTTAATTCTTCTTGATAGCAATTTATAAATTATAAAATATTAATGATCAATAAAACTGTCATATTATACAGTAAGTTTAAGATAAATCATAGGTCAGATTATAGGAACACATCTAGTCGTTTTCTGAAATTGCAAACAGATTGAATGTCGATTTAATTTAAATCTTTCTCTGAAAGTTTCTTCTTGTATCGTCTAATAAATTTGCCTTCGTCTAACGGTAAGACCATTTACTACAACCATCTTTCTTCTACATATATGGCTTTTTAAAATTGTATTTTGCTCAAGCTATTTTGCATAGTACCTACTTACTAACCTAGTTGAATATTCCCACATTGATCGATCATTTAAAAAAAGTAACTGAACATAAAATGTGCACTTTTGGTAAATTACTTTAGGGTACTACTTCCTTATTTATACTGTGATATGTTTAAAATGAGAACATTCAATCAGCATCAAACATGAGAAAATATCCAAACCAATTTTAGATTTGTATCAATCTGAAATTACGGTTGCCTTATATGCATAAATTTATTTTTATAAATAGTTTATAAAATCTATAAAATCTATTTATCCCAATAAAACCAACGTATATATATGTATATATATATATATATATATATATATATATATATATATATATATATATATATATATATATATATATATATATATATATATATATATATATATATATATATATATATATATATATATATATATATATATATATATATATATATATATATATATATATATATATATATATATATATATATATATATATATATATATATATATAAATAAATCATCTCCAGCGGATTTAGCGCCATCCTGTTAAAATCACCCAACCGAACAAAATTTCCAAAGGGTACATTCTTCAAAATATTATGGTAGTTCGATAATCCTTATTGGATTATCATCGCCGAACAACCTTTATTTTGATTATTAATATATCCATTTATATAAAACTGCTTCGCAGCCTAATGAACTTGGTTTGGAAGTGCAACTAATCTTTCAAAATAAAGTTGCATAAACTCTAGATGCAATTTCATTTATTAATCATCGCAAGCAAAGACAAAATTTAAAACAGTAAGTAACTTATAATGTATATCAAGAAACACATGGTGTACATGTTCAACTATTCCATGGTGACGCATAAACCCAAATTGATGGGAGGCAGGAGTTTTTTAAATAATTTAGAAAATATTAGTAGGAAGATTAGATATTTTCCCCGTGTTGGGTATCATAATAATTTCTGACACATTCCACTATTTGATATGTGAAAACCAATGTTATACAGCTGTTAAATACACGAGATTAAGGTCATTTTTTTACTAGATTAAAAGTTCAAAAAAACTCCTTATGGAAAAATCAACCAAATGGTTGTTCAATAAGAATATCACAATTAATTTAATATGGAGCACAATGATAACTACAAGTGATAGCCCAGTAATTTTTATTTTATCTTGATGGCAATATGCTCTGAAAATAATATCGTTCAAATGTCCCCCTTGGCTGGTGGAATACATTCTGGAGACCTTATTTTCGATATATTTTGAATATTAGATTTGCAATGGTGGCCTGATTGTTTTATTTAAGGTCAAGACTTGTTTGGGGTTTATTTCTATAAAACAGAGATTTTACATAACCCCACAAAAATAATCCAAAGGTGTAAGATTGCATGATCTTGGTGGCCAGTTGACATTACCATTTCGCAAACTAAAACCACCAGGAAACTTTTATTGGAATAAATCGATTATCTGGCGATATATGTGACAAGTCTTGTTGAAAGAAAACATTATTGATATCCACATTTAACAGTTCATGCCAAAGATACTTTGTTAAGTTTATTTTCCTATAGCGTTCACCATTCACCAGTAACACAATTTTCATCATCGTCTTCAAAAAAATATGTCCGATAATTTCAGAACTCTACTCAGCTCAACTTAAGAGAGTATATGCTGTTCTGACCGAAAAATATCCAGCTTTGGTCAACTGCAAAAAAGTCCTCCTTCTGCAGCAAGAATATCTTCACATCTGACCACCTCAAATTTAACGAATTGGATTTTGAACTTCTTCCTCCCCTAGCCTACAGCCCTAACTTCGCTCCATCCAATGTCCATTGCTCACTTTTTGCAAGAAAAAAATTCAAGACTTATCGTGATACCGAAGAGGAATAGAGTAACTGGCTCAAAGGTGGATTGAGCTCGTCGAAAACAACGACCTATATTTCGAGGCATAATCTCCAGGTATACATTTTTTTAAACAGTGGGTAACTAAGTACCTCAAAAACGTAAAAACTTTTGTTAAACCTTAAAACATATAAAACTAAATGAGAAAAAGTGCAGAAACATCATTATCAACTCAATAATAAAGCCAAATTATGCGCAAGAGCTAATAAATCTTTAATTTCTTTTATATATAGGTTTATAATATCGATTCCAAATAAAGTACATAAAATTTTGACGAATTAAGAACCTTCAAAAACAGTTTTTTAATGTTAAACCTCGACATTTTATTAATGTTAGTTAACCTTTTTTACGCGATAAATTATCAGACAAAAATATAAAAATTAGGAAACTGACTCTGAAGTATTAATTCCTCATTTACACTATGAAATGTTTTTGGAAAAACATGAGAAAATATTCAAATCAATTTAAAATAAGAATCACTTTATTTGTAATAATTGCCTTTAATATACATGTTATTTTGTTCATATTGTCATATTTTTATCAAAATTAAAATTAAATCCATTCAGAATTGCATTTATTTCATTTCATTGCTATTTATGTATGTTTAGAAATGATCTACGTAATCTCTTATTCCTTTTAGTTTATTCTTTCTGTTTTGTAATAACGTTTTTCAAAATTTGCATCCATTTAAAATTACCATTACCTCGTTTGCACTTGTTCTTTAAACAGTCGCCAATTAACCCACTTAATTTGTTTATTTAGATTGGAAGAACAGTTACTGTCATCTTTTACAAATTTCACTTTGTTACCATTGTTGATTGATAAACAAATGCTTTGTTAATAAAACCAAGTACTTCCATCGATTTTCATTCAATAGGTCAAATTTTGTAATGCGGTGAAATTTCAATTTTTTTTTACACAGAAGCAGTAAATATATGCTAGGGTTGCTATTTATGCATCCGGAATTGATAACAATGGTGTTGCTAGGCGCCATATGGTATATACATCGTAAAGTTTAACACTGTTGACTGTATACGTACTCAGAACGTTTTGTCATATGGACTCTATTTGTGTTGTTTAGTGACTTGAAAATTTCATCTCAGTCAAAAAATGGAATTAATTCGTGAGAATTTTTGTGCGATTGTTTACTACAACTTTCAAAGTGGATTATCTCAATAACAGTGCATCGATCAACTCCATCACCATCTAAAACCTCTGTATATCACTAGTTTAGTGGATTCAATCATGGTTGAATTTAAAGAAGGTCGTCCAAAATCGGTCGTTGTACCAGAAAACATCATGTGGTGTGCGAACTGATAGAGCAAGATGGTCATGTGATGTATCGTGAGATTAAGGCATCCCTGGGCATTAGTACGACAAGCATTCACAAAATTTTACATGGACATTTAACCGAGGAAGAGATTTGGGCGCATTGGATTCCGCATAATTTGACAATCGCTCAAAAAAAGGCTCGTGTCGATTTGTGCAAAGAAATGCTCAAAAATACAATCGTGGTACGTCAAAAGCCATAACATCTACACAGGTGACGAATCTCAAATGTATGCGTAAAAGTAAGGCTGAAAGTAAACAGGAGTCGACTGTAGGGGTCTTTCAAAATGAGCTAAACCCAACAAAAGATATTAGCGCAAAAAGCACGTCGAAGCAAATGTATGAATTGGGCATGTGGCTACAGTGCCACTAAAGAATCGCAGAACGGTCAATTCTGAATAGTACACAGTCATTTATTTGCCAGAAGTCATTGAAGAAATAACAAAAAACAACCAGCGACGCAGGATCATTCTTCACCATGACAACGCGAGCTCTCACTCACCGGACCGAACAACTCAATATTTGATCGGTTAAAACATCCAATTGATGGGTCATCCGCCGTACAGTCCTGATTTGGCAGCTACCGATTTTTCCGTTCGTGAAGAATAAAATACGTGGTTTTTGACGCCAAAGCAAACGATTTTTGACGTCAGAAGAAGCGGTTGATGCGTGTAAATTGCATGTTTGGAGATACCTCATTTGGAATGAAAAAAGTGCTAAGAAAATTGGTTCAATTTTTTACAAAAGTGTATCGATCATCGTGGAGAATATTTTGAAAAACAATAAAGCCATTTTCAATGATAAATATTTGTTTTTATTTATTATTCTGAATACATAAATAGCAACCCGCGTAATAGAAGCATTAAAAATAAAAGGCACAACATATCCTCAGAAGATTGAGAATACACTGAAGCTCACGATTGTTCTAGAAAATTTAATATCGAAGGATGATAAACATATTAGGACATTATTGATTCCAATCAGAAGACAGTATCCACAGTAGAGTCAAAGACAGTACTTCACTAACAAATCTGAGAATAGAAAACTCATTAGCATAGATGTATGTAATATAAAATAATTCTGAAGATGATTTAATAAATTTGAATGCATTTCAGTATTCATATATGAATTAATATGGTATTTCAAGTTGAAACTTTTTTTTTATCTAAATTGCTCGAAGTTTCTACTTTATTCTTTTAAATTTGGTTGGAAGTTGGAGCGAATAATTTATATTTTAAATTTATATTTTAAAAATTCGGCTACATCAGCCTAATCAGCTGGAGAGGTTATAATAAAAACATTGTAGGTAGGTAATTATTTAAAAAACATAAATTTAGAAAATTATTGAAATAATCTTCGACTTTTCAAAAAGTACAGAGCAAAAATCATTCATGGTAATACCATTTGATGCCCAATTAGTGCGAACATTAACGTGTCTACAAATCATATAATAAGTTAAAAGTCCTGCAGTGGGGGCTCGTGGGTTTTTAAAGTGGGAGGGCGTAGAAGAAAATAGTACTGATGAAGATTTTTTTTTGCTTTCTCCTTCCTCCTTTTTACTTTTCGTGCTATTGAACCCCTATACAGGAGGTGAACCAGGAAAATGAGTCAAAGAAAAGAAACTAAACGGAAATAAAATATGGTGTTTTGACCTGAAACATTGTTTACTGTTATAAATGCTGGAGGAGCGGCGCTCCAACGCCCTCTCTCATGAGCCGCCACTGGAGTCCTGGGTAATCCAAGGGCTAAAGTAGACCAAAATGAAAAAATCGTGTATTTATAAAATTAGTTGTGAACCTGTGATCGAAGGTATGTTGGACAAACTAGAAGATTTATTAACTAAATATAGAGAATATATTAGATATGGGAGAGATGAGAAATCTTGTGTGACCAATAAACTCGAGCATGACCAAAATATAAATATTAATAACTTAACATTTGTTTAAAGTGTAAATAATAATAAGGCTTCCGATGCATATGAAATGAATAACTAAAAGAATGAAGACCATGAATTAGGATAAGTGATCCATACAGTCAATGTTTGATTTATTATTGTAACGCTTGGTTCACTTCGCGATTCCTGATTTTTACACTCATTATCATTTCATTAGGTACGGTTCGGTACATAAATAGAACATAATTTAATTTTAGAATTAGATTTAATCATCTCCTGATAATTCTAACATGGTTACCGAAACGTGCGTAAAAAAAATTAGACACAAGTGATTTGGTGTTTAGTGGTAAGTCTAATTGAATTTAATGTTTCACACCAAAGGTTCCACTGGAAGAATTGATAAAGAGAGAACAAAAAAGTTTTAACGTTGGCACGATTCCGAAGTTATGAAGAACATCATCTTTTCTAATGAAAAATTATTCGAATGCAAAGGCATTTTTAATCGGCAGAAAAATTGTTTTTATGTCCTTTCACAAGTCAAGGCCATTCATGGGATAAAACAAATGTTATGAGTTTTCAAAATAAAAATAAATAATGGTTTAGAGAACAGCCAATTTCATATCTCTTTTTTTTAGATAACTTAAACAAATATTTTTAAAGTTTTTTTTTTGGAAAAAAACATATAGTTAATGTAATTAAATTATTTTATGTTAAAGACATTGTATTTTAGTTGTTTCACGGTGTAGCTACAGCTATGTAATTTATGTATTTGTTGTTATTTACGTAATGTTTATAAAAAACTATAGAATCACCTCATTATTGCCGGTTTATTTAAAATAATCTCAGATTAGATGAAAACAATTAAATCATTAACTTTATTTCTTTTATAAGTTTTGACTACGGCATTTGCAATGTGTAATATAAGGAGACATAATTGTTCTCTTTGAGAAATAAATCAAATAAAAAATGTTTTTAACAAAAAAATCAATACCAAACATTCCACAAAGCAAAATTTCGATTAAACGTTCATTATTGATCTTGGCATTTGAAGTTACAATGTTATTCGTTTATTTTCAAACTATTCAATTTATATGGATACCGAATTCATTTACTTCCTGTATAACTAATTTTAAATGGATCTGACATTTCAAATCATTTTATGAAATCGAATACGCATTTTCCTAATACCATAAAGTTTATCTTACGATAATATTAACTTTGAGTTTTCTATTGTTTCAGTGTAGATAAATTTTATTGGTATTTTTTTTTCGCTGGGTTTCCATAAAACAATTCTATACCGTTATCAAAAGAATTACTTAAAACGTGTATGTAAACACTTCTAGGAATTATGTAACAATTGGAAAATCCTATAATACGTTTTTGAAAAAAAAAATATAACGAGTTAATTTTAAAATTATGCTTTGAATCAACCAATTTAGCGATAATAAAATTAAAATTGCATTGTATATGCTTAGGTCATACATTAAAGATAAAAATATATAACGAAAAGTAGTAATCGATACAAACCAAGCTAGAATGTTTTCTTTATCTTACAAATTGCATATTGAATAGTGATGTATAAATGTTTCTGGTTTTCCAAACACCGTTTTTGAACACCCTTTCAAAGATAGTGAAAAGAGCTCCACCCTTTCAACGACTATACTGGCAGCGGGATTATCATCCTACACTTCATAAAGTGACAAGACTAGGCCGTGAAATTAATCAGGCTTTTCAGAGGAAAAGAATATCAAGATGCGATGTCACAAAAACGTTTAATAATAAATGTCACAAAAACTTTTGATAAAATATGGCATGATGTACTAAGCTAATTGAAAGGTTCGCGGAGCGGAAATGATAAAACAAGTTTATAGTTGCAAAAATGACTTTATTCTTCCGTATATTCTCCCTTAAGCTCAATACATTTTTTACAGAGGTTCTCCAACTCATTTATTCTATCTCAGAAGTGATTTTCTGGAAGTCCTTTAACATACTCATCTACGGCTGCTATAACATCTTCATTTGATGAAAAACGCTTGCCACGGAAGTATTTTTTGAGGTTTAGGAACAGATAAAAGTCAGAGTAGTCCAGATCTGATGAATATGGTCGATGCTCCAACAATTCGTAGTGTAACTCCTTTAATTTGGCCATTACTCTATAGCACCTCTGTGAGCGGGTGCATTATATTGATGAAAAATTAATTTTTCTTCAAGACCAGGTCTTTTCTCAACGAATTTTTTGTTTGAGTAATAATGTCTTGTTATTGTTTTACCGGTTTGAAGATAATCAATTAACAAAATGCCTTTTGTATCACAAAAAATTAATGCGATAACCTTTTTGGTCGATTTTAACGTCTCAGTCCGCTCTGTGGTTTGTTGTCGCAGTTCAGGATCATTGTGGTAAACTTAAGTCTCATCCATAGTTACAAAATGACGTTTAAAATATATTTTATTCTTTCAAAAAAGATCCAAATGTTGGTTAGAATGTTTTACTCATTTTTTTTATCAGAATTTAACTAATGCGGCACCCATCTTGCACATAGGTTTCTCAATCACAATTCCTTTTTCAAAATATGAAAGAGATGTCATTGGCCTGTGTTGTTGAGATGTCAATGGCCTTAGCAATTTCCATTGCCTAAAAAGCCTTGCCTAAAAAGGTTTAAACCTTTTTTTACAAAGAATTTAATCACTGTACCATTTTCAATGTTTTCCATTTTAAAAAATAGCACTGATACGTTTACTTTAAGCTGCTGTATTGGTACAAATAAACCGACAGTTCGACTTGAGACTTTACATATGTTCATATTAAGGATGAAACTTAATATTGTAGTAGATTATATAGGTCTTTTAATGCTCTATAGGTGTTGCTCCGGGAACTTTTCAATTAGCCAAGTAGTTCTCTATAAAATCATTGACATAGGTTTGCCTTTGGACCTGAGCCTAGTTATCTCCTTTCTGAAAGACAAATCCTTCCAAACAAAATAGAAGTCAACCCTTTCCACGCAGGGAACGCATCGAGCAGGGAGTGCCGTAGGGCTTCTTCTTTGGGTTGGTTTTGTTTAACATCTACATAGCTAGCTTTTTTTGCGGATGACACTTCCTTTTTAGTCACGACACACCGAGCATCATCAATCTGAAATTCCAGAAGCAATTCAACGCTGCAACAAAATGGTTGATATTTTGGTACACAAGAAAATTCAGGCTATAATTGTCACCGACGCAACATATGCAACACCAGACTGCTGATAAACAAACTCTTCATTCCTTGGTTGCAAACAGCAAGTTATATAAGTCTGTAATTCTGGTTTATCAAGTTCTAGTGAGATCAATTGTATTACACGAATCTCAAGTTTAGTCTAGAATTTATTCCAGCCTGGGTTTCTTTTTCCTGGGGTGGTATAGCTCGTCAACGAGCCTTGACCTCCTTCAACCTTTATCTTTATCCGAATCGATCTCCAACAACCCCTTGCCAGTTTTTAATGTGCAGTAGTTCTTGAGTACATTTCCTAACAGCGTCCAGACACCGTATCTTTGTGTACTAGATACCTATCTACCTCTGTAGTACTAGATACGTATCTAGTATACCTTCTTTTCTGATACCAACTATTCGTCCCTCCATAAGTCTCCCCCATATTTGGCTTTATGGCATTCTCGGCACGTGCCCTACCTATCTGAGTCGCTGAACGATCAGAAGCTAAATTTTTCTATATCTTTGTATTATTGTTTCAGGCCGAAGTTATACCTGATTCTCCAATTTCCATTATCATGAACAGCACCAGAAATTCTTGAGTACTCTTCTTTCAAATACTTCAAGCATATCTTCTGTTTTCTTTGTAAGAATCCATATCTCGCAGCAATAAATTATTTCTGATCGAATGACTATCGTATAGATCTTAACTTTCGTATTTCGTTACATACATTTATCGCCGATTATCCAGTTCTATTCTCATCTTGGATAAGTTCTCTTTTCTATCACTTTTATTTTTTTATCTGTTTTCTTATATTTTTGTTAGTTTTTTTATTGTTTGTTTCTTTATTTATCACTGATGGTGCCAATCCACCCTACCGTCCTAAACTTTTTCCGATCCCAAATTTTACCATGGTGTGATGTTGTATTTTTACTACTTTCTTAGAGTTAAACAGCGCCATTCGGGTCAATCTCATAAGCTTAGCTGGCGTTCCTATTTCCGCCATGTTCTCGTATACTGCTGCTCTTTGTACGCGATCGTACGGCAATTCGAACCCTATGAACAACTGGAATAAAGGAGAATGACATTCTGTTTTCTCTATTACTTATCGGACTATAATCAACTGATTTTGGACCAATAGATCTAGATGTTTAAAAACAAAATGATATGTGTGACACTTTACACACCCTGGGTTATTGGAAATATACACATTTGTCGAAAATCCGGGATTCCACCGGTCAAACTATCTTTTACGTTCTTCATAACATGAAAATACCATTGTAAAGAATATACTGGTACTCCTACCCTAGTCATAAGGTAAAACTGGTAACATCAGGGACCATCTAGAAGTAATAGTAGAACGAATAATAGAACGTGTTCATTTATATGGAGTACTAATTCTTTTTTTTAAAATGTGAATTTTCCAGTGAAAACATTATAATGTGTTCACAATGTCGGAACCATATGAAAAAGATCGGTTTATAATACCTGTATATATATATATATATATATATATATATATATATATATATATATATATATATATATATATATATATATATATATATATATATATATACATGTCTTTTTGGGTTTTAGCTTTTTCAAGTTTCAAACTACAATTTCAAAATTGTCGCCTTTTTGTCGATTATAAATATATCACTAATTTCTGAAATAGTATCTGCTCGGGCAAAGCAGATCATATATAGTCACAAAACAATAGTGAGAATGGTTATTGAGCAGGTTTTACGAAAAGTTCTATTGAAACTGCGGGAGTGATTTATTTTGGTTAGGTAAAGGTTAGGGATAATAACTATAAAACTTGACACCAGAGGTTTTGAGATGGAGATTTCGACTACAAAGTCCAACAACCTTATAATAAATGTTCTTAAGTATACAGTGACATTTGAAAGGCGTGGAAGTGTTGGTGTTGCTTGCTCTTTACTATATATTGCAGAACTCTACTTATATGAGCAATACGTTAAAGCGAAACAAACCTGTTACTGTCACAATAGGAACTAAGAGCATTAACTGTGAATTACACTAGAACGTTTTTCTTCACGTGACTGTTTCCATCAGGCTCTTAATTATTTGAGTCGCTTCAACATCATCTGCCTGATAATCACTTTAAAACTGTCGACCAGGCCCGAAAAAAATCGATGAAAATATCTTAAAACTGTAAGTTTCTTACGGGAATTGTTCCCTAAAAGATGAAATAAAGTCATCAAAGATAATGGCGATTACTTTGGGAATTAAGAATATTTTTTTGTTAATATATTGGAAATTTAATTTTAAAAGAGCAGCAAATTAATGTGTACATCTATTAAAATATATTGGAGTGAGTCCTCCCTAATTATTTTCAATATTAAAATATTACATTAATTTGTCTTGTCCGTTATATTTTTGATTAGTTGAAGTTGATTGTTGGGAGTTCCTTTATTCAATATCACTGAGTGTCTCTATTTTTTCTCTTTCGTGTTGGATTCTAAAGCTGTCTTCAATCACAAACTCAATGTTTCAGTTTGAAGTTGCACATCGTAATTATATCGTAACTCCAGATAAGTTTCAGATTTTTTTTTAAATGTTAGAAAAAAGTGTTAGTTAGAATAGTCTTCCTATAACCCAACATAATCTGCTCAGTTTAAAACCACGTTAATTTTTTTCTTTGTTAATATTTATTCAAGCCAGAGAAGCCTGTGGCCAAGATGGGTACCTAGATCTCGTCTATTTATGGAAGTCTCCTGGATAGTTTGCGTTATTCGTTTTAAAACGCCCCATTTTTAATTTGTACACATGTACTCTCAGTTCTTTTATCTATAATTATACATAATAGAAAATTATAATCTAGAAGAATCAAGCTTAAATGTTTCTGAACCATCTTGAAATAGTACATCTTATAAATTAGTAGAGATTTCTAACTTTCTGCATGCAAATTTATTTTTTTATCGTAATTTGTTTATATTTTTGTTATAAATTTTTATGAAATAATAATAATAAAAATTAGCTTCGTTCAATCAGTTTTGCTGATTTTTTTCATACGATATTTAAATTTTCTAATTACTATAAGCCTAAGAGGAAAGAAGGGAAAACATGTTGGATTTAATACATAAATATATCAAGTTAATATAAAGATAAAAAATAATTTAAAAGAATTACCGTGTAAACATTCTTGATGATGTATGAAAAGAAAAAACGACAAACACACTAAAATTTCACGAACGTTTTGTTCTTTAAACTAGGCGCCACATTGTCGGGATCAATTTTCAAAAAATCATCATCCCAGAAGAAATTTCGAAAACAGACGAAGAACTGTACACAGAAATATTTTCAATATTAATCAATGCACATTTTCAATCATAATTAAATACTGCTTATTTAATCCGAGGGGGAAATGAGAAGATTTCATCAAAAGATAACTTTGGCGCGCGTCTCGATTTGCGCGGGAGGAACCACGTGAGTTTCAGTATGGCGCACGATTCGTTTGGTGCCGATAGTTCAAGAGGTGCACGTCAACTGATTGCCCTTCCTTATGCTATAAGAATAAATGCCCGGCTTGACCCCTCTTATACTTAGTTTATTTCATAGATAATGATAGTATTCTGTCCATTTTATTTTTTATATTAATTTTTAGAATCCATCTGTTCATCTAAACATCTATTTTTTATAAAATATAATTTTTATTACGATATTATAATCTCTCCCAAGAGGAGAATATTCAGCAATGAATAATGACATGTTCAATCAATGATAATTATTATTGTTCCTTAGAAGATTTTATCCAATACTAAATACACAATATGTTATGAGATCGTCATTGTTCAACAACTCTCATTGTTCCTTGAAAATAAAATATTTTTGCTGTTTTATTCACTTCATTTGACACTAACCACAGAACATCAATGGCCATCCGAAGCACCTCTAACTGATACTTTTCCAGAATCTCAGTTCTTAAATTTGAAGGTGATCTCTACAGCTGTACAGCGTAACATCAAATAAGTTTCAGAAGTGTTTTATATATCAAATGTTAGTTGTAATGTTCTTCACATAACCCACTACAATCTGCTCAGTTTAATATCCAGTGGTTGTCTTTTTGTAAAAATGTCTTCAAGCCACATAAGTTTGCGGTTAAAAAGCTTAAAAATTTTATATTTTCCTTTTATTATAATTTACTTTGACAGGAGAACTATAGTGTATTTTGCATTAAAGACGTCACCAGGATAGTTTGCGTAGTTCGTTGTCATACGCCATATTACTATATTATTATATAGTAATATTATTATTCTCTTTTCAGATCATTTTGCAGGTAATATAACACATCGGTCAATAAGTCCCCGGTCTGACAAATAAAACACACTTTTTTGCAAATTTCAACTATTACTCAATACATTCTCCTTGAAGAGCAATAAAATCGTTCCAATACTTTTCTAACATTTCTAGACCTTTTTTATAGAACGATTTCTCTTTACCTCCAAAATATCCTTGAGTTCGGTAATTAGAGGGAAATTTCTTTACAACGAGCACTTTTTTGAGGTCTGAGAACAGGAAATGGTCACTGGGGGGTCAGATCTGGAGAATACGGTAGTTGAAGAAGCAGTTCAAAGTGCAGTTCAGTAAAACAACAATTTTTTTCTTCAATTGGAACCTGATATTTGCGATCTTGTCCTTTAAATGCACCAATAATGCTTTGTAATATTTACTATTGATGCTTTTACCTTTCTCGAGATAATCGATGAACAATATGTCATGCACATCCCAAAATACCTTATAGTACCTTATCTGCCTGTGGTTGTATTTTTGGTCACTGTGGACGGCTTTCACCGGTTGCTGTAAAACTCAGCTGACTACTGATTTGACTCCGGGGTGTAGTGATGGATCCATGTTTCATCCATTGTCACATACAGCTCCAAACATTGCTCAGAATCATCAATACGTTGTTATTTTTGGTCCGTTGTGAGAAAACGCTGTATCCATTTCAATAGCAATTTGCGTATTCCGAAATGTTTATGCAAAATGGTGTAAACACTTCCTTTCAATATCTTCATGACATCAGCTATTTCCTGCAGCTTTACTTTACGGTTTTCCGAAATAGTTGTGAATTTTTCTGATGTTGTCTGGTGTAACGACCTCATTTGGACGTCCAAAGCGTACAGTATCATTGGTGCTTGTACGGCCACGTTTTAATTCAGCATACCAATCAATTATGGTTGATTTTCCTGGAACAGAGTCCTGGTAATGTTTATCAAGCCATTGTTTTGCTTCAACGGTATTTTTCTTCATCAAAAAGCAGTGCTTAAACAACACACAAAATTATTTTGTTTCATTGTTTTGAAAATATCCAAAGTAGCGTCACTTAAAGCACAACAACTCAAAACATAAACTAGTAGACAGATTGGCATGAAATTCTGACACATGACGTTTGAAAGTTGGCACAATCGACCACTGGCAAGGATTTTTCGTAAGGGACTTTTTGACCGATGTATTATTACAATTGATGGATTTTTATGTGTAGTTAGCATATGATAGCAGTGTTATCAGTAAAGATAGTAGTCATATCAATGGTTGGAATAGGTAGATTAATAGCTTAAATCAGATAAACCCCCAGTCTCATTATGCTGCTCTAAGCTGCACCAATTCTAAGCTCCACCAATCATTGAATATAAAGGCATATAGTAATCTCTGTATTAAACTGTAGACTACTCCGAAGATAGATCGAGGCATGAGGGCGTCTTTATACAGTTTCTATATGAGCTCTAATCCAATATGTTGACTCACCGCTACAATCAGGCAACAGGTGATTAGTCTGCATGATTTTTTGTAACTCTCGTAGTCTTGAACACCATTGACATAATTTGGTGTTGTAATCACCTCAATCAAGAGACGTTATTCAAAAGTGGCGTAAAAATGTATGAAAGACTCTAACAGGGTGTTTAGGAGGACAATTAATTGTCACTATTATTAACAGTCCAATTCTGTCGATAGTTGTCTATACTAAGCTAATTGAAAAGTTGGCGGAGCGACTCTTATAGAGCAGTAAAAGAACTATATAATCTACTATTTTGAAGTTTCATCCTTAAACCATCCATCCATAAACTTGCGAAATTTCCAACTAGAGTTAGAAATTCACGATAAAAAACCTGGTTTAGCGAAGAAAAAAATTATTTTTCATTAAGACACTGCACCGGCTCACAGAGTTGTTCTTGCAATGTCTAAATTCCACCATATTTGCCAGATCTGGTCCCCTCTAACTTTCATCTGTTCCCAAACCTCAAAAATGCCTTTGAGGGAAGCATTTTTTATCAAATGAAGAAGTTATAGCAACGGTAGATTAGTATTTTGAAGAACTTCCAGAAAATCATTTCAGAGATGGAATAAATGAGTTGGAGAACCGCTGGAAAAAAATATATTGAACTTAAGATAGAATATATGGAACAATAAAGTCATTTTTTAACTATAAACTTGTTTTATCATTTCCGCCCAGCGAACTTTTCAATTAGCTTAGTATATAGTTCAGTATGAGTGTTCATTGAGGCAGTATTTAAATCCATCTTTTAATAATAATTGCACTTCCACCATGAGCCTACTACCTGGGTGTTAAATGTGATATACTGATCCATTTTTAACTGTTTATAAAACTATTAACTTCTTCAGCATGTTAGAGAGAAGTGTTGTAAGAACGCTTAACATTGTGTTAAGCATTTCACAATAAGACACCAGTTTGAGTTTTTGATTAGGTTTAATTTCTTTTGTTGGGCATTCTGTTTATTTCTCTGCCATGGGTAAGTTCTCTACTGTAGATCTTTGTAAACAATAAACCCTTAATCGAGCAGTGGTGCGAGGTAAAATAGTTTCAATCTTAAAAAATATAATTGATATTGTTGGATCATTATGTTCTTGAATATTGGTTGGTAAAGTGACAGCCCGCAAATTTTACACATCGGAAACAATCATCACAGTACCCCTGTGAATATTGGTATTGATGGAAATTGATGTACTCATAAGTTGTGTTTTAGATCTAGTGTCTAGGATCAATTTTATCTGATATATTTCTTTATTGTTCTCACTTGATATAAGTCTGCAAAGAGTAACAGTAGGATTTTACTATAATTTTGTTTAATATTATGTTGCCTATCGCGCATCCTAGTTTTTCACAAATATTAGTGGTGTTTTGGAAAGATTTTCTTTTGTTATTTGATGTCGATGATTGACTGAGTCAATAGTCACTGAGTTCTGTTTGTTAGTTTTTGTCGGTATTTTCTGAATATATTCGAGGTCGTTTTTTTATAATTCACCTTTTGCCATTGTGACTCTTGTTTTGAAGTCAACAGTGTATAGTGTAGATTGTGTTGTTGCAAAACAACACAATCTATGTATGTGTATATATATATATACATACATATTTTGTGGTAGTACTTACAGTACTTGATTGCAGCTTAATATTCTTTTTACGTTTTTTATTTATTTTTACGTTTTTTATTTTGTGGATATTTTCTGAATGTTTTGAAGGTCGTTTTTATAAATCACCTTTTGTCATTGTGACTCCTGTTTTACAGTCAACAGTGATTTTTGTGTTTATGGTTATGCAATTCTTATTGTAGATATTATATGTCTTGCCGTATGCCCTCTTCATCTTCTGTAATCGAAGTGTGCTATCTTCTCTCCTCCTGTGGGTTCGAGGATCTCGCCCAGGTATTTGAAATGTGTGACCCTTCGGAAAGGGTTCGGAAATTTCTCCCATAAATGTCCCGTTAGAGACTACGTCGGTCAGTGTCTGCTTGATCATTCGTAGTGTTTTGGGGTCGAGTCTTTGTTCTTCTAGGATGTTGAACAGAGATTTTCGGTCGATGCAGTCGTATGCTTTCTTGAAGTCCACGAACGTGCAGATGATTGGGACGTTCCTGATAGCTTTGTATTTCAGTATTGTTTTTAAGTTAAAAATTTGTTCAGTGCATGAGCGACCAGAGCAAAAGCCTGCCTAGTACTCGCCAATTTTTGTTCTAGTTATTCCTGTGTTCTCTGGAGAAGGAATGCCGAGAGGATTTTGTAAGTGACTTGTAGTAAGGAGATTCCTCTGTAGTTGTTCACATCTGTTCTGTCCCCCTTCTTGTACAGCGGGTGGATAGGAGCATATTTCAATTCATCTGGTAATTTTTCTGTTTGCCAGGTATTCGTGATAATTTGCGTGAGTTCCCGCAGTAAGTTTGGTCCGAGGTTTTTCAATAGTTCCACGGTGATACCATCTTTACCGGATGTCCTGTTATTCTTCAGTTTTTGTATGTACCTGTGGATCTCTTCCTGTTTTGGTGATGGTGATTCTGAGTGGGTATAGATACAATTTTCCTTGGGGAATCTTGTGTCGCGTTCGGGGCAATTGAGGAGATCAGAGAAATAGTATGACAGCTCCTGACAATTCTCAGTCTCAGTTAGCGCTAATCTCCCATTCCGCTTTCTGAAGCAAAGATTTTGTGGTGTGATTTTGTGGTAAGTCCTATAACAGTCCCTCATGTTATAATTGGGGAAATTCTCCTCCATAGAGTCTAATTGTTCCTTCATGTACTTCCTCTTAGTTTGTCTGATAACTTTTGCGGTCTGTTTTCTAGTCTCGTTAAAAAGCTCTTGGCTTTCTGGGAATTTTTTACTGTTGTACTCCTGAAATGCTCGTTTGTGTCGCTGCAATGCACTTTCGCATTTTGAGTCCCACCAAGGGTGTTTCGTGTTCTTTTTCAATGGGATCAGTTCCTGTACTTTTTGTGTGGAATTTTTCCCATGTATCTGCCTGTTCCTTTTCCCATTCCTCTGTTATGTTGGATTCCTTGATCTTTTTCGTGCCGAATTTCTGTAGGTGTGCCTTCTTCTGATGAATTCTCCTTGGGGTGAACTTGACTTTGATTCGTGTTAGGTAGTGGTCTGAGTCGATGTTTGCACCCCTGCGGACTTGAACATGGATCTCTCTTTGTTGTGGGTATGATATCGCAACGTGGTCTATCTGGAATTCACCAATCTATTGTATAGGCGATCTCCATGTCTTCTGTTTTCGTGGAGATTTTCTGAGGGATGTTGACATGATCTTCACGTTATTCTGTTGGCATAGTTCGATGAGTCTTATGCCTTGAGTTCTTGATGGTGAATTTGTGACCGGGGAATTGGCCTACGGTTTTCTGATGGATTTTTTCCTACCGATTTGTGCGTTAAAGTCGCCCAGTAAAATTTTGATGTTATCCTTTGGGACCTTTGCCATTACCTTTTCTAGTGTTGCCCAGAATTTCTCTGTAGACTTGGGGTCTTTCTTGTTGTCCCCATTTGTGGGGGCATGTACGTTGATCATGGTGTATTTTTTATTGGCGCACTGTATGCACATTGTCATTAGTCTATTGTTTATGGGGGTGATTTCCTTAATAGCGTTAACTATTCCTTTGTGTACCACAAAGGCCATGCCCAGAAGCGGGGCACCCCTGGCGACTCGTTTGTCTGTCCTGCTTTTGAATATGCTATAGTTCCCGTAGTCCACCGTGTCCTCATCTGTGATACGTGTTTCTTGTAGGGCAAGCACAAGTAACTTTTGTCTGTTAAGTTCTGAGGTTAGGTTGTGAAGTTTTCCTGGTTGGATTAGCGTGTTGATGTTGAAGGTGCCAATGTATATAGGAGTTTTGTGTGGCAATTTGCCGGAAAGCTCCAACTTTTTTTGAAATCGTGAAATTCCAGGTTCCCCAGAATCCGAGCACCCGGTTGCCGTCTGTCGACGGGTGGATTGGTTACCACCTGGAGTATTATTGTTATTACTTGCACGAGTCATGATTGCTTATAAGCTTATGGGTCCAGTATTTCCACTGGGATTTTAGAACCAGGGATTGTTAGTTCCTCGAGCGTGGTGTACAGCCGCACCCACTGGGTGAACAGACACCGACCAGGTTGCCAGTGTTTGCCACTGTAGACGCGACCTGGGTTTTTTCTGCCAGAGCCCTGTTAGCCGTCTGTTCCCGAAATATATATATATATATATATATATATATATATATATATATATATATATATATATATATATATATATATATATATATATATATATATGCAGTGTGTCGCATTTAAGATGAAGACACCCCGCTATATTTCCCCCTTTATATTCCGCTATTTGAAGGAATACAGATTTGAATTTTTGCACAGTCATACAGGTGGATGGGTATCATTTTTTAAGATACTCAACTGAAACCTGAACTTTAAACTCAGCTTACTACGAATTCACAAACAAGGTCAATCCTGAATATTTTGCTTCGCGTTAGAGATATCGAAAAAGGTTATTAGAAAAAGTTGGGCGGAATATTATTTTAACCCCATATACCGAGTTTCATGATAAAATTCGCATTTTTAATTTTTTCATTATTTTGGTCTATACACAAAATTATTACAAGTTTATTTGTTTAATTTGATAATTATGGTGCCATGGTGAGTAAAAACACACATTGTCAATAGTGTCATGTATTCAAATATTTCAGTAAAATAAATAGCACTTACAAAGGAATCATTATTTTATTATTATTAGAAAACAATTTTTGGTTATTGATCAAATTTAGGAAAAAGTATATAGTATATAACAATAATTTTCATAATACAATTAATTAACTATCAAATGTGATCTCTGAGAGAAATAGTCCTCCGTCTATTCGAATACATTTTTCGATTCTTTTACGATTCTGTTGAAAGAATTTTGTGTATAGACAAAATAATGACAAAATTAAAAATGCGAATTTTGTCATGAAACTTGGTATATGAAGTTAGAATAATATCCTGAACAACTTTTTCTAATAACTTTTTTCGATATATCTAACGCGAAGCAAAATATCGAGAATTGACCCTGTTTGTGAATTCGTAGTAGGCTTAATTTAAAGTTCAGATTTCAGTTGAGTATCTTAAAAAACGTCACCCATCAATCTGTCTGACTGTGCAAAAATTCAAATTCAATATTCCTTCAAATAACGAAAATGTGGGGGTGTCTTCATCTTAAATGCGACACACTGTATGAAGAACATTATATAATATATTTTTTTCAGAACAATAAGTAAATGATGTGACGTTATAAGAAATTATATGACATGTATAGTAGGAATATTTACATCCCAACAAACTTAACTCTATTACACTGTATATTTGCCTGACAACATATAAGGCTTGACAAAATAGTTGTGACATACACAGTTGATGTTGGTTGACATTGTAGAATGCTGCTGGGTTGGGTTATACATATTGGGTAGATATTTGTATATTTTGAGTATAAACAGGTAACGTAGCTTACAGTGATTACATCAGAATTATACACACAATTTGTACAATTTCATGGTTAACAATCACAATATATTACGGTACAACCTTTTTAAGCTACCCTATAATTACTGTTCTTTTTTTATCTGGAACGTATGCGGTTTCTAATATCATTATATTTCAATGGGGACAATACTACCACAGATTCTGGTGTATCGGCCAAAAAAAACATCTAAGTTTTTAGCAATTAACGGTACGAAAATCACGGCCCTATTCGGCGATATTCAATCAACAACTCTGACACTAAGTTTAAACATTTATTCTTATTTAATTATACAAAATTATGTTATATATAAATTATATTATATAATAACTACATTACTAAATTACAACTGTTTTATCTTATTCGATCTTCTTCTTCTTCTTCCTGTTGTGTCTTGACATCCTTCAACCTTCGCCTCCATCTGGATCAATCCCCAGCAGCCCCTTGCCAGGTTTGATGTGCAGTAGTTTTTCTTACATTCTTCTGCCACCTGCCACCCGTCTTTGATCTAGTTCTATTTCTGTTACCACCACGCTTTCTGATTTTCTCTCCAAGTGTCCAGCCCATCTGAGTCACTGAACCCTCACAGTATCCCAGATCTTTGTGTAATTGTTTGAGTTCAAAGTTATACCTGATCCTCCAAATTCCATTATTATTCGCCGAACCTAATTTTTTTCTGAGCACTCTTCTTTGAAATACTGCAAAAATCTCTTACGTTTTTTATATGAGGGTCCACGTCTCACAGCCATATGTGACTACTGGACGAATAAGCGTTTTATAAATCTTAACTTTCGTGTTCCTTTGCATAAATTTAGATTTGCAGGAAGATAGAACAGGCTGCAGGGAGTACATAGTTTTGTTACCCTTCATAATACGAACTCTAATATATCCTGTGATGTTGATTTCGTCTAGTTTGCTTTCCAGATAAGAACATTCCTTCTCAACTTCAATGTTGTCATCACCTATTACTTATTCAATTCTATTTTCTTCTTGGATTAATTCTCTTTTCCATCACATTTGTTATATTATTAGATATATGCACTAACTTTATGGTTTATCTAAGAAATTAGCATTTATTTCAACTTCAGTTCCCAGAAGTTCTACAACATTCGTCTATATAACTATTATAAGTTCTTAATTTAATTTAAAATGAATTTGGGAAACAAATGGAAGCCAGAAGTCTACGCATTTCAACATTAACATAATTATATATTGTTGTCACTAGTCACTTGAATATATCCACATTTGAGTCAATAAAAGAACCGTTAAGCTGGGTCCACACCAATAAAATTTTGCGAGTGTGTTTACTGTAACAATTTGTTTGAATTATCTGGTGGACAACAGATGGTTCGTGTGCGTGTTGTGTGGCGACAATATGGGTGTGTGAGTTTGTGTGTCAGAACGTCTACATTGCCGCACAGGTATACCACATACAACACATACAGCCCGCATAACACAAATTTGTATTGATGTGGACCCAGCTTTACAATACGTTTTTCAGTACCAGTTAGTACTGGTATATATCAACTAAAAATAAAACTATTTGTTTCCAAATATCCTTTGTAAATAAAAACATTATTTTTTTAAATAATTTCCAAAATATTTCCAAATTATATTTATCCAAATATTATATAAGAAATATGCATTGAAAGTAACCTATGACTGTAAATTATCTTTTTATTTTTGTTGTTTTTGATCTTAGTGCATTTAATGAAGCTTAGAATTTTAGTTCCTGGTATATATACTGTTGCTTTAATTTATTCATTTTCTTAATTTTTGTTGTTGATGACTTATGTATTGTTGACATTTTTAATGTAGATAAGGAAGAGATAATACTAGGTTAATTGACAAAATCACCGAGCGACACCTATAGAGCAGTAAAAAAACTATTTAATCTACTACATTTTGAAGTTCCATCCTTCATATGAACATCTGTGAAGTTTCAAGTGATCTGTCCATTCATTCGTACAAAAACAGCAGCTTAAAGTAAACGTATCAGTGTTATTTTTTAAAATGGAAAATATTGAAAATCGTGCAATCTTGAGTTTCAACGTGGTTCTGCAAGCCTGGATGATGATCCTTGTTCTGGACATCCAATAAGTGAAGCTGTCCATGGCTGCTAGGGCTATGAACAGTTGCCCTTCTGGACCTCCAATAAGTGCAACTACTGAACAAATAATTAATTCTATACATGATATGGTTATGGGTGACAGACAATTGACTTTGACTGAAATTGCTAAGGCCATAGGCATCTCAACTGAACGGGTGTTTCATATTTTGATAAAGGAATTGGGTTTGAAAAAGTTATGTGTAAGATGGGTGCCGCATTTGTTAACGACTTCGAGTAAAACTTTCTAACCAACATTTCTATCTTTTTAGAAAGAATAAAACAGATGTTAAACGTCGTTTTGTAACTATCAATGGGACTTTGGTTTACCACTATGAAGCTGAACTTCGACAACAAACAGCAAACTGGACTGAGCCCGGTTGTTCAGCTCCGAAGCAGCCAAAGTGGTCAAAATCCACCAAAAAGGTTATGGCATCAATTTTTTGGGATGCAAAAGGCAAAGACAATGCACTGACTCACAAGGTGTTCTTGCAATGGCCAAATTGAAGAAGTTACACTACGAGCATTGTTGAAGCATCCATCACATTTACCAGATCTGGCCTCCTCTGACTTTCATCTGTTTCCAAACCTCAAAAAATTCCTACGTGGCAAGCGTTTTTCATTAAATGAAGAAGTTACAGCAGCCGTAGATGAGTATTTTGAAGGACTTCCAGAAAATCGCAGATGAAATAAATGAATTGGGAACTTCTGGAAACAATGTATTGAGCTTAAGGGAGAATATACCGAAGAATAAAGTCATTTTTGCAACTATAATTTTTTTTAACATTTCTGCCCCGCGAACCAGTTCAGTTCAGTTAACCTAGACAAGTAATTAACAAAATGAAAGTTAACGAAAATAGAAGAGAATCTGTTGGCAAATGATAACCTTATAGAAACAATATTGAAGAAACAGTTAATACTCAGAGAATGACTAGAAACAGCTCTTTCACCAATTTTAAAGAAAAGTGGTCCAACACAGTACAAGAATCACAAGGATACCGCAATGTTGGTTGTAGTTTGCAGTGTTGCGTTGCAAAAAACGACAAGTGTATGTTGTGATTTGACTAAAAAAAAAAATGTGTTTCAAAAATTTTGTGTGAAACGAAACTTCAAGTGGCAAATCGCTCAAACTGTTAAAGAAAATTACGGTGAATCGTACATATTAAAAAAGGAGAGTCGAGAACTGGTAGGTGATTTGTCTCGCTCTGGTCGACCTTCAACGCCTAGGAGCGTCGAAAACTTTGACCAAATCAGGAAACTGGTGCTCGAAAATCGTCGTATGAATCCTCGAGAGTTGGTTCAAGTCCATTTATGACTGATATTTTGGGCATGAAATGCATCACCGCACGACTGGTTCTAAAAGAGTTCAATTTAGTCCAAAAAGAGCATCCAAACAGGTCGCTGAAGACATGATTTCCTGAGCTTCAACAGACCTCACCTTCATGAAATGCATCGTGACGGGGGAGGAGATATGGGTTTACAAGTACAACATGCAACCAAGCCAACAGTCTTCGGAATGGCACCTCGCCGTCAGACAGCTTCGGAATGGCAAGTCGCTCGAAAATCAAGGTCATGGTGACAATTTTCTTCGATTATCGTGGTGAGGTACACTCCAAATTTCTTCCAAAGCGACAAAAAGTGAATAAGGAATACTATTTAAGCGTCATGAGGCATTTGGGTTAGAATATCCGCCGAAAGCTCCCAGATTTTTGGAAAAATAATTCACGAATCTAGCACTTCTTGAACGAAGCCATCGTTCTGCAAGACTTTTTGGCCAAAAATTCAACAAACGTTATCGATCAAGCACCGTACTAAACCGAAGCTAAAATTACCACTTCGAGGAAGGTGTTTTGAGTCAATTGAGGTCAAAAAACAAATTTGTTGAAGGAGCCAAAGACCACACCTCAATCAGCCTACGAACAGTGCATGAAGGAATGGGTCAAGCGGTGGTATAATTGAATTGCACTCGGTGGGGCCTACTTTAAAGGCGACGAAATAAATTTTTATAAATAAATTATTTTTTTGTGTGTTTAATTAAACAATTCCGAGTACTTTTTACACAGAATGTTAACAGTGACAAACACAACAAATACTGTGCTAATCACCGTACAGTAATCAGAAAGTGTAAAGAAAGAAGAAAGCGAAATGAATGCTGAAAAAACAACAAAAAAGAAAATGAACAGATAAAGGCCTAACTTTATAAAGCACCTTATGAAATATTTCTTTTTAAATTTTCACTAATCAAAACATTACATTAATTTACTCCCATGTTATCAATCTCAATTCTTTCTTTCTTTTCTGCATAATAGTGACTTGTAATGGTGTGACCCAGAACTTTTCGAATGACCGTATTTCATTTTGTATTTTAAATAAAAATTATTTCTATAAGATTTTACCATCTTTCTGACAAAAACAATTGTGTGGTTAATAAATGACTTCTATAATTTTTTCTATAAATTATAGAAAAAATCCATTCATCTATTGCCACAAAGAGTGTATTGCATCAGTCGAATGACACCAAGTCTCGAGAATAGCTTCCAAGTGGAACTGTCCATTCAAGCTCCAACACCGCATCCATACCACCCAACAACACATCCATAGCAGTAGTGTTGCTTTCGATAATTTCTCAAATGCTTAACCTGGATACTCATTCAATAATGGTTACAATAATGTTACAATATACTACAATACATTCAATAATGGTTGCAAATTTTCATTCATTCGATTACATCGTCGGTTCAGATCATCATTTGCCTTTTATAAGTCTTAGATATACTAAGGCTGCTATTTATGTATCCGGAATTAGCAACAATGGTATTGCTAGACGTGATCTCACATATACATTGTAAAGTTTGACATTGTTGATTGTATACGTAATCAGAACATTTTGTCATTCGGGCCCTATTTGTGCGATTATTTACTACGACTTTCGACGTGGATTATTTCAACAACAGTGCCTCGATCAACGCACTTCGATGAAGCACTATCTGAAACCACTGGATATCACTGGTTTAGTTAATTCAATCGTAGCCGTCCTTCGATAACGGACAAATTTAAAGAAAGTCGCCGAAAATTGGTTGAAAATTGGTGTCAGAAAACATCGATACTATGTGCGAACTGGTAAAGCAAGATAGTCATGTGACATACTGTGAGATTGTAGCATCCCTGGGCATTAGTATAACAAGCATACAAAAGATTTTACATGAATATTTAGCCGTGAAAAAGATTGGTGCACGTTTAGATTTCGCATAATTTGACAATCGCTCTAAAAAAAGGCTGGTGTCGATTGGTGTAAAGAAATGCTCAAAAAATATAATCGAAGTGCGTCAAAAGCCGTGTATAATATCTACACAGGTGACGAATCTTGGATCTATGCCTATGAGCTCGAAAGTAAACAGCAGTCGACTATATGGTTCTTTCAAAATGAGCCAAACCAACAAAAGTTGTTCGCGCGAGAAGCACTTCGAAGCAAATTGTCGCTTGTTTTTTTTTTGGATAAATGGGCATGTGGCTACAGTGCTACTAAAGATTTGCAAAAGTATTTGAAGAAATAAGAAAAAGCAACCAGGGACGTAGGATCATTCTTAACCCTGACGAAGCGAGTTCTCACACATCGGACCGAACAACTCAATATTTAATCGGTCAAAACATCGAATTGACGGGTCATCCGTCGTACAGTCGTGATTTGGCACCCAATGATTTCTTTTTGTTCCCGTTCGTATAGGATAAACTACGTGGTCAACGATTATCGACGCCAGAAGAAGCGGTTAATGCGTCCAAAATGCATGTTTTGGAGATACCTCAATCGGAATGGAAAAAGTACTATAAAAATTGGTTCAAACGTATGCAAAAGTATTTCTTCGATCATCGCGGAGAATATTTTGAGAAACAATAAAACCATTTTCAATGATAAATATTTATTTTTATTTATTATTCCGGATAAATAAATCGCAACCCAGATAGTATGTTCTTCTGCTGTAGTTTTATGAATTGTTATAATTTGCCCAGCGAACCATTTCTTCAGATTCGGAAAGGGGAACTAATCGCTGGGAGTCAAGTCCATTAAGTCCAGTAAATTTTGAAACAACGACACAAAACACATGTGCCGTCTCTTTAGCGAGGTAAAGGAGCACTTTATTTTTGACCAAATATAAACACCCTTAATACTCCCCGATGATGGTCCGTTTCCAGGTAATCTTTGAGCACCAGTCCACGAAAATCACAAAGAACATTGGTTTTTCCTGCAGCTCAGACCATTTTCGCTTTCTTTGATAGACTTTCACTTGTTCCCTTCCACTTTTTCTACTGCTGCTTCGTCTCTGGCGTGTTATGATGAATCCATGTTTCATCTATTGTTTTAAAACATCAAACAAACGCAGCAGAATCGCATTTTAATAAATCTAAATGTAGTTGAGAAATATTTATTCTAATGCGTCTTTGAACGACTGTTAACAAATGTGTTATCCCTCAAGCGGGTCTTTTTCATGCCCAAAACATCGTGTAAAAGCTCGCATATCTCCAGTCAGCAATCATTTAAGGCAACAATGTGGATTTTTGTGACTATTTTGTCGCTCATAGTAGTTTTTGGAAGTGTCAAGCGTTCATCATCTTCAATGAATGTACGACGACGTTTAAATTTATGTCTCTATAAAACAAATGAGAATCCTTTAAAGTAAAATCTAACTATCTTTGTGTGTCCGTTAAGGTTAGACTTCATGAAACAAAATAGTTTATAACAGCTCGCACTTCAATTTTATCCATTTTTCAATAATTGTCAAACTCTGTTTTCATTAATCGATGGCTACAAACAAGCAAGTAAACTTGACAAATAACATAGTCACTTAGTCATATTTGCACCAGCTCTGTGTTAAGCCGAGAACTTTTCAAACGGCCCTCGTTAAAAATTAATTGTTTGTAACGGTTTTATGACTGAATTTAAAGCAAACCCGATATACGACAAGAGGCGTCTCACGAAAAAAAAGGACTTTTTAAAAATAACTATTTCTACTGGCGTCATCTATTGACGGGGAAAAGCGTTGAGAATGTGCATGAGAAAGTGAAGGCACTGACGTTCTGACAACATTTCATGACATTCGGATCATTTGTTTATACCATCGGTCGAAAAATTAACATCGAACAAAGAGCAAATATTAAGTTTTATTTTAAATTTTGTAAAACATTCACCAAAACAACACCAACATTCACCGAAGCAAGTGTATGGTGAAGATTGTTTATCCCGTGGCAGAGTCCACGAGTAGTTTAAATGATTCAAAGAAGGTCGTGAGGATTTCAGGGACAACGAACACCCTGTTCCGAGAAATTCCGTGGTTACTCAAAGTAACATTAAAATTATAAGTGAATTTATAAAAAATCAGCCAAAATCTTCGTTGCTATACGTGGAAATAGAATTGAACATGTCTAAAGATTCAATTCATCGCATTTTGATCCATCATTTGGGATTTCAGAAAGTTTGTGCACGGTTTATTCCACACAAATTGACTGACGACCAAAAATTGCTCTAAACCCAATATTGCAAGGACTTGATTAAAGAATCGAAAAAAAAACGAAAACTTCAAGTACAGTATTGTTACTGGTAATGAGACGTGGTGTTTTGAATATCAGCCAGAAACCAAGCCTCAAAGTGCCGAATGGAAGCACCCGAGCGAGCCAAATCCGAAGAAAAGCCATCTCGAGAAGTAAAAAATCAAAACAATGTTAATTTATTTCTATGACTCTAGGGAATTGTGCACAAGAAGTTCATTCCACCTGGTCACACGATCAATGCTATGTTTTATCTTGGTGTTATGAAGCGTCCATTGTCGCGCATTCGTCGGGTGCGGCCACAATACCGTCAACAAAGCGATAATGCGACGTCCCTTCACTCAAAGCTCATCACTGATTTTTTTACCATAAATGGCTTTTTAACCATCAAACATTCACCATACTCGCCTGATTTGGCTCTCTGCGAGTTCTACCTCTTCGAAAAACTTCTTTCGTCAACCTAATTGACCGTGAAAACATCGTTCTGTTGACACTCAATGAGAAATAATGATTTTTGGCGAAAAAATAAATATTTGTGTTTTTTTAAGTCCTGTTTTCCGTCAGACGTGTGAGCATCCACACGGATGCTCACTTGTGATGTGTGAAAGGGCAGCCAACGTTGGATCAAACATTGGTCAGGCCATGTGGGGCAATGTGTGGCGATGGCTTTACACTAGATTGCACTAGACTATTTACCACTAATAGGGCGATATTTAAACTTATTAGTTCATATATTAGGAATCAAATTATATTATGATAACTGACATAAATTTTAATGAATTCCATAAATTTAAACATGCACACAGCTTTATTAGAACTTTTACAACTACCCCGTATTTAATTCACTTTTGCCTGAATATTTTCTGAAGATTTTCTTTAAAATGAACTAAATATAATTGAAACCAAGATAAAACTGTGGAACAAAAAAACATCTAATCTATATTTCTATAATTCTTAACTAAATATAATTTCCCACTCTAGACATAAACTATTTTAAACTAATAAGATTTAATAGTATTTTAATAATAATCTGCTATAATATAAATTTGTATCAAGAGTTGAGTTCATAATTAGGCATGTTTACATATTTAAACACCCTGTATAAATACGAATTAAAAAAAACAGTTGACCACTAATATTAGACAACTAATAATTCACACATATCAATATATTATTTTTTATTTCACTGTTATTTATACAAATTTAAGGAATATTAGGAAGTAGTTTATTTTATATTAAATGTACATATGTTAAAAAACGTATTTATAGATTACACCTAAACAAATAAACTAAAAAAGACAAGATTATTTACGTGAGGTACGGCAACAGTGTCGCACACTATCTTGAATGAACATGGAGTTTTGAAGGGAGAAGTATAATTAATAAATAAAGCTTTGTTCTTAAAAATGAGATATTTATGTAATTGGTTTTATGTCATCTGCTACGCCACCTAAATAACTATGTCTTCCAAAAGGTCAGTACCCATAAGATATTATAATATGAAGTATAAATACCAAATAATGTATAGATAACCTAATTTGCTATCATTCCCCATTTTCCTTAAATGAAAACATTATAATTTTTTATTCTTCTGGCGGCATAATTAAGGATATTTACGTTTTGTTTTATGATGTTATCTTTAAATAGCTGAATATTTTCAGTGAGTTAAAAAAATTGTCAGAAGAGAGTTTAACCAGACAACCTGAAGAAGTTTTTGATATAATATGTAAACTAGGAGAGGGGTCTTATGGCAGTGTCTATAAGGCACTCCATAAAGAATCCGGTCAAGTTTTAGCTATCAAGCAGGTACCTGTTGACACAGATCTTCAAGAAATCATAAAGGAAATATCAATTATGCAGCAATGTGATAGTCCCTATGTGGTTAAATATTATGGTAGTTATTTTAAAAATACTGGTAAGTTTTAGTCATGAAAAATAAATAGATAATTACTTAGTTATATTTTAGATTTATGGATTGTTATGGAGTACTGTGGTGCCGGTTCAGTGTCTGACATAATGAGATTACGCAAAAAAACCCTCAGTGAAGATGAAATCGCAACTATTTTGTCTGATACACTTAAAGGTTTAGAATATTTACATTTAAGGCGAAAAATACATAGAGATATTAAGGCTGGTAATATTTTATTAAATTCTGAGGGCCATGCCAAATTAGCTGATTTTGGTGTGGCTGGACAATTAACAGATACCATGGCTAAACGAAATACTGTTATTGGAACTCCTTTCTGGATGGCTCCAGAAGTTATTCAAGAAATAGGATATGATTGTGTTGCTGATATTTGGAGCTTAGGTATAACAGCATTAGAAATGGCTGAAGGAAAACCACCTTATGGTGATATCCATCCCATGAGAGCCATTTTTATGATTCCAACCAAACCACCTCCTTCATTTAGAGAACCAGATAGGTGGAGTGCAGAATTTATAGATTTCGTTAGTGTTTGTTTAGTGAAAAACCCTGAGGAACGCGCTACAGCAACAGATCTTATTAGTCACGAATTTATAGGTAAATTAATATATAACAATGTGTTTGATATAGATATCAAAATCCTAGTTTATTAAATTAATTATACCATTTCAAATTAAAATATACTATTTCAGGCAATGCCAAAACTCCTAGTATATTAAATGCAATGATACAAGAAGCTCATGACATCCGAGAAAATCAGAATTGTAAAAATGTCTCAATAACTGCCAATATATCAGGTGGTCTTAAACAAAATATAGGAGAAGGGGTCAGTTGTATTCAGTCAATTTTTTATTAAAGAATCTTTTTATTGAAGATTATTATTTTAAAGGATGATGTCTTAGATGACTCTGCCAATCAAACTATGGTGTCCTGTGCTGATGAAGGAACTTTGGTACCAGACAAAGGAGGAACCTTAGTTCCTTCAAGTCCAAATGCAACATTGGTAGAATTGGAATCAGAATTAGGCACAATGGTTATTAACACTGACATTGATGATCAAACCATGAGAAGTAAGCAACTAAAATAGTTTCTTATAAGATCAGTACATGCATTAATAAAAAACTATATTGAATATGTTATTAACCTTTTTAGGACATGGTACAGATTCTGTTCAAGGTGCTAATAAATATAGACCAACATTTCTAGACCATTTTGATAAAAGAGAAATGGAAGAAAGAGAAAAAGTGGGTGTATTTTTTTATTTTTTGTTATTTTTATTTGTGTATAATTTTACAGGTCAATAATAATGCAAGCCCTCTAACTACACCTCAGGAAATTTCTAAACCATGTGAAAAAGAACATAAAGAAGATACTAATGAGCCAAAACAAGTTCATATGTCTTTTTCTGATGGAGATTTTGAATTTGTATGTTTAATATTATGGATAGTGTGGTAGTATATTTTTGATTACATTTTTAGCTAAAATATCTTACCTATGAAGAATTGCAGCAAAGAATGAATACGTTAGACGCTGATATGGAGAGAGAAATAGATGAACTTCGTAGAAAGTCAGTATATTGTATTAAATTAAAAACAGTCGTTAGAGGTGTATTTTTATTTAGATATCAGGCCAAGAGACAACCAATATTAGATGCTATGGACACCAAACGTAAAAGATCTCAAAATTTTTAAAATATGTGCCACCCCAAATTATAACAAACTACTAGTAATTATTGTATTTTGCATGATTTCATTTTCTAGTCAACAAAAGTAGATACTGGGGTGTTAGGTCAAAAATACTTTTATTCTTCAAAGACACATTGATGACATTTTTACCTTTGTTTTGTCCTTATAAAAACGAATCATATAATAAATTTTAAATTACTGTGATCATGAAAATGTTCTGAGAGTGGTTATTGGCATGTGTAATTGAAATGTTTTGTGTTCATTTATCAATCAAGTCACTATTTCGAATTGATGGAAAAAAATTGTTGGGGTTACATAAAATACTCATAAGAACTAAAAAGAAAACAGGTGTTGAGGACGTTCCTTAGTGTACTTAATGTTTCATTTATTATTTGTTTGGATAATAGTTATTTTTGTTTTATTCAAATTCTAACGTGATAATTTTTAATATTCATATCATTTTTAACTGTATTATTAAGTTTTGTTTTTTAACTGTTATCTCTAAGTTTGGTATTAACCAACTACGTTATTTTGTACAGTTATCAATTTTCTGAATAATTACAATAATGTAACCTCTGTACGTGAAGTACGCTTGCTGTGCCTTTAGTAGAATAAGTAGACTTATTTAGAATATAACTAGTATTGTAATCATATTTTTTGACGATCTGAAATAAACATCTCAATTTGATAGTTAATACTTATTATTGCCCATAAAAAAAGAAACCAAACAGCAACAACAGGGATATCTACTATTATAAAATATCGGGAAAGTTCGTAGGGATTTTCTGTTAGTGGCTCTTATAACGCTTGTAAACAAAAATCTATGTTGAATTCATAATGTTTATTTACATATTACTAATTCCTATGGTATTTACAAGGTTTATGCTGAGATTTGTTTTGATTTTCCAATTAAATATGGCCCTGTTAGTGGTAAGGTTAGTCAATTTGATTCAAATTGAAAATTCGGTCGATAACTTGCATTTAGACCCCATTATGCTTCTCTATTTAAAAAATGACAAGAACGCTGTTAAAAAAAAAAGAAACAAGATTTATGGAGAGGGTTGTGTTAGAGAGATCATGGTGCAAGAGTGGTTGGGATGGTTCATGGGCGGATATTTTAACTTGGAAGACCGGCAACTCTGTTCAATTCTTCTACTGAAACCTTTGGTGTAAAACACTAAACTCGAAGAGATTTACCACTAAACTCCAAATCACTTTTTTTGAACTTCTCAACGCACGTTTCGCTAGCCATGTTAGCATTATCAGGAGATGATTTAATCTCATTCTAAAACTAAACTATGTTCTATTTATATGAAAACCCTACCTAATGAAGCGTGTAAAAATCATGACACGTGAAGTTTACTAAGCCTTACAGTAATAATTGAAAAAGTTGACTGAACGGAATAGGTCCTTTATCTCGGTTCATGATTTTCTTACATAGGTAGGTAAGGCATATTTCCCTAACGTGTAGGTCACTTAGGCTGATTTTGGTTAAACTCGGTGAGATTCACACCGAATGTTCCAATAGAAGAATCGAGTTTACTCCATATATTTTTATTCTTTATAAGATCATGGACGTTGTTCCATGGCTTGCCATTGGTAAAGATTCCGATGCTGGTTTCAGTATTTGTTGAAAGATCGGATGTGAACAAGTACACAGTGGAATACCAAGAACGCCTTGTGGAATACCTTATTTAATTGGAAAGTTGTTAGACTTATATTCATTCACCGTTGTTCAGAATTCTGTGTTACTTAAGAAAGATCTTAGTTGTTTAAAGTAGGTTATGGGAAGATATTTCTTGATTTTGTAGTTAAGCCCTTATCAAAGGCCTACTCTATGGACTGCTGCTGCACCTTATAGTGTTCTTTCCTGAAACCAAATTGATGGTGAGATATCCATTCTTCTGTATCTGACCAGAGTCTAGCCATTGCAGCAGCAGCATCTTCAGTGTTTTAGACATAGTTGATAAAAGACTTATCGGCCTGTACGAGGTAACTCTATTACAGTCTATATCTTGTTTCGGAATCAAAATTATTTAAGCAGTTTTATACCATTTTGGTCAGTAATTTAGGCGCAGTATAATGAGTAGATAAGGCTCAAATGGTTGGTGATAGGGCCTCAGAAAGAGTCTAGGTCACTGACATCTAGATTGCGAAACAAAGTCCACGGCCTAATAAAGACGCATCAACAAATCCTACCTCCACGTCCTCGTCGAGTACCTTATACCCTGCAGAACGTGCATTAAAATTTACGGGACGCAGCTAATGGAGGGGGATAAGGGCGAATCTCCGGCTCCTAAAAGCTGGAACCCGTCGACTAGCGTACGGCAACCCCTACAGAAGAGTCCCCGGTTTTCCAGGTTAGGAGCCCCGAAAACAGTTTTTCCTACGAAACATTTAACTCAACCTCGGATTGGATTGATTCAATATAAACAGGCCAGGACGAGAGAAACGAAATACAGACATGAGATTTAATACATGGAACATTAAATATTATATTAACCAGGAACTCTTAGTTACATATTTCAACACTCCATTACTACCATTCAACACTCTAAAAGACGAGATGGTTAGGCACAGGATCTCTGAGAATAGGTAGGTTTAATAATTTATTACAGCGGCACAACAGGAAGCATGAATTTAGATATGGCTTCATTATAGAAAGAAAATTTGAGTTAAGTGTTATAGGTTTTAAACCAGTGGGTTTAAACCAGTGGTTTAAACCAATAAGGGGAAAATTTCGAAATCTATCAATGTTCTATATACATGCCGTAACAGAGAACAAAATAGATAAAGAAATGAAGAATTATATACGTTGCTGGAAAGCGAAAGAGACAAAACTTCCAGAAACGACATAAGGATAGTATTAGGGGACTTTAATGCCCAAATCCGAATATACCCCAATAGTAGATAAATGCAGTCTACATGATAACACAAATGACAATGAAAGAACTATATAATTCGCTGTATGCAAGAACCTTAGGGTAATGAGTAGAAAGTTCGCACCAAAACATTCGTAATGGAAAATGAGTATCACCTGATGGACTTACAGTAAACCAAATAGACCATGGCATGATAGATGGCAGATCATATTTAAATGTGCTTGACATGAAAAGCTATAAAGGAGTATCATCAGAGTTGGACCACTACTTGGTGGTAACTAAAGTACGACAAATGATAAACAGGGACCCAAAACAAAAAAAAAACGACATTGAAAGATTAAAAACAGACGAAAGCTCTAAGTAGGGATACCAACGTCGAATGAATCAGGGATTAGAGAAATCATCAACTATACAGCAGTAGCAGATCATGCATAACAATAAAACCTGTAATAGACAAAATTACGGAAGGGACAATTGGGGCTCGAAATGAAGGGAAAACCAAAAGAAGCGAATGGTACGAAGAATTCGAGAGACTTAGAAGTCAGGCCAAATGTCTATGTAAAAGAAAAGAACTGGAGTTTTTAAAAACGCAAATAGAGGAGATATAAAAAGCATACGACAAGTAGACATGAAAATTCTACTAGAACATTAATACAGTAAAAATCTTTCACCCTAGAGACCTTGATCAAGCACGCAGATGGCGAAATTTTAACAAACATGGAGAGCATACTAGGGCGTTGAAAGACATATTTTGAATCATTGTTAAACGGAACCACCAGAGAAGGCCATAATTTATGAATGCAGCCCATTTATGAATGCATTGCCCATTTATGTATGCATATCTGGAATAATGAGCAGATGCCTGCAGAGTGGCAGCAGACGGTAATATACCCGAATCATAAACGAGATAAACTGAAATGCAAGAACTATCGTGGCATATAAAGTTGTAATAAACATAATAAGGCAGAGGATAGAACCACATATCGAAGAAGGACTTGGTTAATGTCAAGCAGACCAGGTTTAGATGTTCAACAATACCAGTTTTTCATAATCCGTCAAATAATGAAAAAAATAGTCGAATTTAATAGTCTTTTATTCCAGATGTTCATAGATATTAGGCTGGCGTACGACTGCGTATAAAGAGCAGTAGTATAGGAAGCCATGAAGGGGATCGAATAAAAAAAAACCGCTAAGCCATTGGATTAACCCGAATGACGATGCCTAATTTCAAGGCGGTAGTAAAAATCCAACAACACACCCACCACGGTAAAGTTTGAGATCGGAGAAGGTTTGCGACATGGGCGTGGATTGACATCATTTTGTTTAATATAGTAGTGAACAAAGTCATCAGTAAAACAGACACTGACATGAATGGAACAATGATAAAGAAATATATATCGTACGATGTGCAGATGACCTAAACATATTGACAGGATCGAAAAAGATTATTAAACCTTTCATCGTGGCACGTTTTTTTTTTGGTAGTCGGCTTCCGCGGAACTCTGCCACTAAAAACGTCTTCCGCAATTAGGGCTAACGGGTTCTCGCGTAGTACGTTTATACAGTAGTGTATCATTCAAATTAATCTGATTTAATTAATTAAAACCTTCAGGAAACTTATGCGTTTATTGACATTTCAAGCTTGCCAAATAGTTGCACCAAGTAATGCGGAATCTCCTTGAAATGCACCTATTTTGGACTTACCCTGACTTATAAGCGTTCTTGCTAATTATTTCGCGGTCACATAATAACCATGGCCTGTTTAACCCAGTAGACCTTTAATAAAAAAAAAAAACAATGAAATAAAAATTACTCATTTATTAAATATTTTGTACAAGACAAATGTAAAATAAAAATGGACTTGCTCTCCAATACAAAAATAATTTATCAACTCAACTTTTCTTACAAGTTTAGAGCAGACTAGTTACTTTTGATATGTAACTTAATCACCACATGTATTTCTTATTTGGAATCAATAAAGTTTATTACTACAAAGTAACATCATATCGATAAATTTGTTTATTAACGGAAATATCTTTTATTTTCTTGTGTATTCTAAATTATCATTAAATAAATAAATTCATTAAGGTTATGTCCCTAGAGAGGATTTTTCTAAATACTCATTTTCTCATTTTCACGTCATAAAGTAAAATGGAAAAAATCTCTCCAAACTTTCGGTAACTAGAATTTGACATATGAAAATTGGTCTAACAGGATTTGGTTTCACGAGCAAATAACCTTTCGGTAGCATAGAGGAGATTCCTGTATAAAGTGCCCTAAAAAGATTAACTGGTACTGAAAAGCTATTAGTTGAAACTTTAGAAAATCCTTTAACGATAATCAACAGAAAAAGCTGTCCAGCTTACTTTTATTTCTCTATTATAAAAAAAAAGTTGTTCTAGATATGGAACTTAAAACACACGGAAAATATATTTATGGAAAAAACTTATTAACTAAATGAAACTATGTACAATAAACTAAATATTTTTTTTGCTTTATACTGTTGATATGTGATAGATGTGAAAATTGTCTAATGTGTGAATTTTTCATAAATAAGCATGACTAGACATATATTAGGTGTAACATGCAATAAGTATGGAGCTAAGCCTTTGTAAAATCCACGAGTTCCTTCATAATTCCAAGTTTTCTTTATACAATCCCATGTCCCTTTATAGCTGTGATGTTGATCTTGTAATCTTGTCCTTAAAACTTGATATGGGTATGTTGATGCTGCTGCAATTAGTTTACTTATAGCTGCAAATCCAATGTATTCTCCATTAGTCTGAAATATTTTATATCAAATACCACATAATTAACTTGTAAACATAATTCAATGCAAAAATAAGCCAAATAATATGTTTCTGCTCAATCTTTTGAATTTTTAACTTCAAAAAGATGTCAGGTTAGTATTCTAGAAATAGATGTTACCAAACAAGTTTTTTACTAATTTAATACTTACTAATTTATTGTCATGAGGTAATTTTCTATATCTATTGTATGAAGCCTTCATTTCCTCATAAGTCATGAACTGAATGGCACCATGTACAACCCCAAACATACCAGGAACAAATCCCTACAAAGAGCAGATGAGGAAACTGCATATCCCCTACCTACTATCACTTTTCTGTGATATTGTCATAAGAATTGTGATATATTTTGCCATCCCTGGCAGACTGACCCTATATAAACCACGCATGCCTTCCAGTCGATATATCTTAACTAATGCATCTCCCATTCCATTGTAAAAAGTACTGGCATCTCTGGGTACTGAGCCTTTGGTTCCATATTGCAAACACAGCCTTGTTTTTACCACCCATATGGGATTTGTTACTAACAATGTTAAAACTCCAGCTTCAGCAGCTGCCAACATATGAAGTGTAGGGCCTAAAGGATACTGGCTATCTCCTTTCTGTATCCAATTCTTTATAGAATTATAACTAAAAAGTGGGAGAGTATATTCACTGGACATACAAAATAAAATAAATAAGACATGATTTAAATAAAGTAAGATTCAACAAATAAAAGATGATAAACACATAATTCATAAAAACTTACAAGAGAAAATAGAAGCCCCATGCACTTCCAGAACCCCATACATTAGGTGCAACTCCTCTATATAAACCTTTAACACCCTCTTGCCGTATAACAGTGTAAAAAGCACTGGATAAACTGTTATATTGAGGAACTGTAGTTCTGCCATCACAAACTAAAAAAACGTTGTTAACAATATCTAGATAAAAAGTTTTGGAGAGAATTATACTTAATCTCTGATTTGTTATAAAAAACTATTTAATTAGCTCTAGATATATACAGTATACAAACATATACAAAGAAAACTACTTAAGTAATCACCTGCAAATCGTATTTTCATTAAATCCAAAGGATGTAATATAAGTGTAGAAATGGCCCCTCCTGATATTCCAGCCAAAAGATGTTGATACTTAACATGACTAAACAATGAAAAATTATTTCCATTGTGATTCTTCATGGTTGTATTACTATTATTTCCAGTACTCAACTGTTGACAATTATTTGATTCAATATGAAATGTGACATCCACATTTTCTTTAACTTTCACTATTGCAGACATACAAGAGGACTTCTGTTTCTATTATACTATGATTTTCGTTACTTAAAGGTTATGTAATTTTGACCAAAATTGCAACATCTTTTTATTTAATAAAATATCCAATTTTCAAATCACTCACGTGTCTTATTAAATATGACTTAAAATAACTACAAAGACATATTCGTTTTAGTTATAATTCCTGCCAAAAGCAAACCCAAAATAAAATTTCTAGGAATCAGCTGAATTACGGTATTAGAATGGATATTGCAGGTTTCGTCATCACATGTTCTCTTTTTCTAGACAAAGAAAATTCCCCCATATATAAAAATACCTCTAGCTTTGTTCTGTTCTCTTACATGCCATTATATATATCTTTGTCGGTTTAATTATGTCAATACAATTTTCTTAAATAGTTTTGAATTTAAAACTTAACATTTCGCTTTAATTTATTTTTTGAAAATATATTTTAAAGATAAAAGGAATATAAGCTAAAATATATTGAGACATATATTTAGGCAAGCCAAAATACATTTGCCCGGCAAAAGACAAAATTATTATTAAAAAAATAACATATTTTATCTATATAAGTTAAGTCGAGAACATGAATTAATATCATCATACATTCATATTATTGAATCTTGTTGATAGTCAATCAAATAGTTGATAGTCATAAATGAGATACAGAAAATCAAATTTTTAAAGTATAACTAATAATAAAGTCATTTTATTCGTTTTTCTTTTAAATTACTACTCAGGAACCAAATAATAAAACTTGAGTTACAAAATACATAAGATTAAGTTCCCTACAAACCAGTTATATTTATTTAAATATAAGTGTAGTGTGGTGGCACCATCTATTGTCGTTATTTTAAGATATCATCTATGAGTTACTAAAATATAATTTTTGTTCCAGGACCTTTCCCAAAAATAGTAAAATGCAATATATCAAAAGTATTTTTTATTAATTTATTAATATTCTTTCATGAAGGATAATATTTAACTTGAAAGAATTCTGTACCACACCATAATTCCATTAACGCTAATATTTGAATGGTTTTGGGCAAAAATTAAATATTATTTTACTTTTACTGTTATCATTTAAAATATTACAGTACACATTCTTAATTTGTAAAAATGTTTATATACAATTTATCTAAAACTAGATAGATGTATCTTGTTTCCTCATAATGTCTAAAGTAATTGAATAAAATGACGCAAATAGGTTAGATATATTTTGGGTAAATAAAGATATGTTTACCTCAAAATTTAATAAATGTTTAAAACTGTCCTCGTCGTTAAATGGACTCTTTAGAATTTCGTTGGATATATTTGAGTTTGCCCCTTCTAGTGAAAGATATCTGTGTAGAATTCATAGACCTATTCATAGTGTTCACAAAGTAGGCCCAAAGAAAGAAATGGCAGGCAGGAATTTCTTTAGATTTACAGATTATGATTGTATTGGATTTGATTTGGATAATACTTTAGCCAGATATAAAGTAGGAGCTATGATAGAAATGGAGTATCATATTTTAGCTAATTATTTAGTTGACAATAAGGGTTACTCAGCAAAACATTTGTTGAAGCCATTAGATCATAACTTTATCATAAAGGGATTAATTGTTGACGATGAAAATGGAAATCTTTTGAGAATATCAGCAGATGGAACCATCATTCAAGCCACTCATGGTACCCAATTTTTAACATCAAATGAAATAAGAAAATATTATCCAACTTTACGTTGGAAAGCAACAGACCTATTTACTGAAAATCCACTACAAACTTGGAATGGCCCATATTCAGAAAAAATGCGAACTTTGCTAGATTATTATGATATAGTGGCTAGTTTAGTTTTTGCCAGGGCTGTAGATGCTATTGATGAAGATAACTCTGAAATAAAATTGTATAATATTTGGCCTGATTTGTTGGATGCTTTACAAGATATGTTTACAAGAGAGCATTTTCAAAATGAAAAAGGTAAATATTTTTCAGAAATAAAAGCCAATCCAGATAAGTACTATTATAAATGCAGTATTCATTTAATGAAATGGATAACTGCACTTCGAGCCAGTGGAAAAATGATATTTCTAATAACAGGTTCTTATGTCGATTTTGCAACCCACACAGCCAGTCATACTATTGGACCACATTGGAGGAAATATTTTGATATTGTTATTAGTTATGCTAAAAAACCAGGTTTCTTTATTGAAAGAAGAGACTTTATTAGTTTAAATGGTTTTACTGAAACTGGACCTGTAAAGTTGAAAGATTTAAAATTAGGTGGAATTTACACCCATGGCAACTGGACTGATTTAAAGGACTTCCTAGGAAAACATTGTAAAATACCAAATCCCAGATTTCTTTACGTAGGAGATAACTTGATTCAAGACATTTATGCTCCTAATGTGTATGCAGGCTGTGAAACTGTTACTGTTTGTGAAGAATTGGAAGCTGAAGGAGTGTACGGTCATGATAAGTGGCATCCAGATGAACAATTTTTGTGTTCAACTATTTGGGGTTCTTATTTTAAGTGCAAGAGTTCTGGTAGAATGACCAATTGGTATGGAATAATGAAGAAACATTCTCGGTTTTTTATTCCTAGTTTAGAATATGTTGCCAGTTTTCCTATTGACCACAAATTTAAATTAAATGTTTATTAACATGAAGCAATTATTAAAATATTGTGCATGTTTCCATGTGTTCATGCATATTGTTAAAATTTCACTGCACATGTAAATTTGTAAAAAGTTGTTTATAAAAGCGAAAATAAAAGGCATATTTATTAAAATACTTTTATTGTAAACATTTTCACCTTTATAGTTCTAAATATTAAAACGCTCATATATAGATATTCACAGCGTAGTACTGCATTAAAATGATAATGTAGAGGATTATATATATTCCCTCTTTTTCTATTGACCACAAATTTGAATTAGATGTTTATTAAAATGAAACATTTATTAATATATTGTGCATGTTTTCATGCCTATTGTTAAAATTCTACTGCACATGGAGATTTGTAAAAAGTTATTTATAAAAAGGAAAATAAAATGCATATTTATTAAAATATTAGATTTTTTATTATAAACCTTTTCACCTTTAAAGTTCCAAATATAAAAACTGTCATATAAATAATTCATAGTGTAATACTGCATTAAAATGACAATGTTATCTCATGTTTTTTAACTTTTATGATGTATTCCCCAATTATTATTATATAAATAGATCTACATTGAAAGGTAATGTAAAATAAATAATGAATATAACCGCTAAAAGATACTAACATCAATGTATCTTTATTTATATAAACTTTACATAACAGAAAGTATATAAATTGGTCAACATAATTCAATCGCCATTGCAATGCCCATTCCTCCTCCTATACAGAGCGACACTATTCCTTTTTTCTTCTGAAGGTGTTTCAAATTATATATTAATGTTACCAAGCATCTTGTTCCTGATGCTCCAATTGGATGTCCAAGGGCAATTGCTCCGCCACTTACATTGACTTTTGTTTCATCTAATCCAAGTTCTTTAAGACATATTATGCTCTGTACGGCAAATGCTTCATTCAGTTCATAGAGATCAACTTCACCTTTAGACCAACCTGCCTTCTTTAGCTATTGCGGTATTGCAATATTAAACAAACACACATTTAAATTTTTCATACATACCACTTTTTCAACAGCTTGAATTGGACCTAAGCCCATGGAAATTGGATCTAAACCAACTTCAGCAAAAGCAATAATTTCTGCCAAAGGTTTCAATTTTTTTTCTTGTACTTGCTTCTCACTTGCTAAAACCACAGCAGCTGCACCATCATTTATGCCAGAAGCATTACCTGCTGTAACAGTACCAGCCTAAAATTCATCATTCATAAATTGAATTTAGCCCACAATAGTGATAATCTAATTACTGGATTAAAAACAGGTCTTAATTTTGCCAATTGTTCTATGTTGCATTCAAACCTTGGAAATTCATCTTTGTTAATTGGTTTTTTACTTCTTTTATCCAATACACTAACTATTTCTTCATCAAAATATCCATTTTTAATTGCATTTTCAGCTTTGTTTTGCGATTTTACAGCAAATTCATCTTGTGTAGTTCTAGATATGCTGTAAGTTTTGGCTAAATGCTCAGCTAAAACATTTATAATTACATAGATATTCTAAAAACATTAGCATATTTATTACCAGTATTTCCCATGTGAATATTGTTAAAAGCATCGGTAAGGCCATCATGTATTAGAGTATCACATAGATTTAAAGCACCAAACTTATTTCCTCTAAGGTATGTGGCATGCTGAGCACGGGTCATATTTTCTTGACCCCCTGCCACTAAAATATTGCAATCTTCATTTTTAATTGCTTGGTAACCCAAAGCTACAGTTCTGAAATCCAAATATATTTTATTCTATGATAATTATTTAATTCAAATCTAAAATGGGGTTACTTTAAGCCAGAGCCACAAAGCATGTTGATAGTAATTGCTGTTGAAGAATTAGGAATTTTAGCATGAATGGCAGCTTGTCTCCCTGGGTTTTGACCCTGTCCTGCAGTGAGAACCTACATCATATAAATGGTCGATTGATGTGATTTATAAAGTATTAAACAAACTCATACCTGACCGAAAATACACTGCTCAATATCTTCAGGACATACATTGGCACGAGAAAGGGCTTCTTCAATTACTATTGAACCCAATTCAGAGGCAGAATGTTTTTCAAACTGCCCCTGAAAACTACCTAAAAATAAGTAGATAAATAATAAGTAGGTTTGAACAATGTATAACAGATTATACGAACCTATTGCTGTTCGACAGCCAGACAAAATAAATACCTTGGTCATAATACTTTATTTTAAAAACGAATACTGCTGAATGTAAGACAATATCAATACCCCGATAATATTTTCAAACTACTTTCAAATCCGTGTAGCAGTATTATTTGGTACTCTAAAAGGCCAAATTTTATGTTAATTTATGTAGTGACCCCATTCTTGTTTGCCCTCTTTTATGCTTTTGCTTACGTAAAATGTTAGGTTATACTACGGATATTCACAATAGGGCATGAAATAATGTTTTTAAATGTATTTAAATTATACATATAACGAAAATTACAAATAATTATATAATAAAAAAAATATATTATATAATCATGAATAGAAGTCAGTCAATTTCATTTTCATATTTCAATTTCAATTTCATATTATAGCCTTTTTTAGCTTGTCTATTATCAAATAAATGCAGGAAAAACTTAAATGACTACTTATATTTTTCAGAAATGTGGAATATGAAATTAACATTTGCTTTATCGGTAGACATAACTTATCCTAATATTAAGTGGCTATGTATGTAAGTATCCTTATCATAGACAAAACATTAATATGAGGATTGATCTTATCCAGACAGACACTGATAAAACTTATAATAGCTTTTATTCTTATTGGCAAATATTTGACTCATTTTTCATTAAATAATGAAAAAGTTACTTTGTATTTGGAAAAGCAACAAAAATATATATATATATATATATATATATATATATATATATATATATATATATATATATATATATATATATATATATATATATATATATATATATACATATATATATATATATATATATATATATATATATATATATATATATATATATATATATATATATATAAACTTAGCTTAAAACCTCTCTGTGTGTGTGTGTGTGTGTGTGTGTGTGTCTGTCTGTCTGTATGTATGTATGTATGTATGTATGTATGTATAAGTGGTTGCCTATATCGTTTTCCTGATGTATTCTGGGTTGTTGAATGGATTTTTTTGTCCATTTGATTTATTAAGGTTCTTTAAGATGTTAATTTATTATATATAAAAGCAGGAAAAGAAAATAATTTGGCTTTTTAGTTTTGCTTATATGCAATATTGTATATATAAAACTAGATATAAAACTGATGCCAACTGTGAAAATGTGGTTTTAGAGAATAAACAGGTTGGCCAACAACTGTATTAGAATATCAACGGAGGCGTCATGTAATTCAGTATGTTAAAATAATATGTTTTTTTGCGTATTTTCCGATAAATAATGTAGCTTTTTGAGTGTTTTAGTGTTGTTTTCGGTATAAATTATGGAATTCGATGGACAAATGCCGCATTTTCGGCCTTCTTGTTATGGAAACTAACGAACTATGATTTATTACAGTGTTTTTCCAAAATGGTGGGTGTTTGTTTTTGGGTTTCATACATGGTTTTGTTATTTAGTTCGTTAAGTTACGCGAAAACAAAATGTGCAAAAGGCTGCCGTTGTTTAGATACATTTGTCGATTGCGGCTCGAAGGGGCTAACTACTGTTCCCCAAAATATCCCTAAATGGGCATCTCATCTGTGAGTATTCTTTTATTTATACTGGCCATTTGGTTGGATTATAACTAAATAAGCAATCTCATAATTTACTATTCTGATAATACTAAATGATACATCATAACTTTAAAGTATGATATACATTTTTTTAAATTTCAGGGATATGAATCGAAATAAGTTAACAGAAATACAAGCTTTAACTTTTCATGATCTTGAACAACTTCAAATGTTGAAATTAAAACGAAATCAAATAGATAATCTTAAAGATGGATCATTCTATGGATTGAAGAAAATTGAAAAATTGTAATTAATCTTCAATATTATCTTTTATCAAATATGATAAAATACCTTTGTTTCTAGAATGCTGGACAATAATAACATTTCTGTTATTACTAAAGGATGGCTTTATGGTTTAGAGTCTCTAAAAGAGCTCTCTTTAAGTCATAATCGAATAAATCAAATTAATGATGATGCATGGGAATTTTGTGGTACTCTGGCAACTTTGTATGTTTATGAACACAAACTAGAAGTTTTAATGTTAATTATATTATTATTATTATTATTACAGGGACCTATCATATAATAATTTAGACACAATAAAAGAAGATACATTTAAAAACCTTGCATCTTTACAAAAATTATATTTGAATAATAACAATATTATGACTATAAAGGACACCTCATTTTCCCATCTACCAAAACTTAAAACTTTGTGGGTTGCCATGTTTTTTTATATGTAATACATTTTTTTCATGTGTATAGTTTTTAGACATTTAAATAATAATCGAATCTATTGGACTATAGAAGATGGTAGTGGAGTATTTCAAGGATTAGGTGAATTAACAAAGTTTCATTTAATGGGAAATAATATTACATCTATAAATTCTAATGCATTTTTGGGTTTGAAAAATGTTAGCTATATAAATTTACTTAATAACAATATAACATCTATTCAAAACAATGCATTTAATAAAGTTCCTGCTCTTAAGGTAATATATATTCAAGACATTTTTTACATTATATATTAGATTTTGTACTTTTATAGCAACTATTGATAAATTCAAGTAGTTTGTTGTGTGATTGCAACTTGAAATGGTTCTTGGAATGGCTTAGCCTTAAGAATATCAAATTGCAAGCATCATGTGGCTATCCTGATTGGCTTAGAGGAAGAGTTGTTTCAAATATTACAGCCAGCAATTTAACTTGTGGTTAGTTTTTTATTCTTAATACTGGGTGAAATGGCTTATAATTGTGTAATTTTAGATGAACTGCCTAAACCTCGGTTAATTGAAGAACCTGCCCTTGAAATTATGGCACTGAAGGGTAAAAATGTTACATTAAATTGTAAAGCTGTATCTAGTTCTAACAGCAACATGACATTTTTATGGAGAAAAGATAATGAAGAGCTTGCTAATCCAAATGTTAGGGTTATGTCTCGCACAGATCCTGATGGAAAGTCAATAGAAACAAGTTCTGAATTAAATTTATTCTTTGTGGATAATTCTCATGCAGGGAAATATCAGTGTGTAGTTAGCAACAGTTATGGAACTACATATTCACAAAAGTCTTTGATATCAGTACTTGTCTATCCAACATTTTTAAAGAAACCAAAAAATGTTCAAGTTCAAGCTGGGCAAACTGCAAAACTAGAATGTGCAGCTACAGGAGAACCTCCTCCTGAGGTATCAAATATTTATTTCTAATTTTTTTAAATCATGGATTGTAATTCAAAATATATGTGTTGTAGGTTGCTTGGCATAAGGATGGAGGAAATGATTTTCCAGCAGCTACAGAAAGACGTATGCATGTTTTGCCTGCAGATGATGTGTTTTTTATTGTAAATGTCAGCCCAAGTGATGCTGGAGTTTACAGTTGCACAGCACACAATGCAGCAGGAACTGCAACAGCTGATGCACAATTAGAGGTATGATTAAAAATGTATTATATATAAATGTTGATTCTGTTACTGTTAGTATTTGGTTGTCCATTTCTTGAAATTGTTTATTTTTATATATAAGGTTCTTCAAAAACCGCATGTAGTAAAAGGACCAGAAGATAGAGAACTAGCTGCAGGTGAACATATTGTTTTGCAGTGTATGGTAGAGGGAGTTCCAAAACCAACAATAACTTGGTTTAAGGTATCTTTTGAAATATTAAATTAAGTACATCTTAAAGCTACTGTCCTATTTTAGGATAATGAACCTCTTGTACCGACAGAACGCCATTTTATTATAGCAGAAAATCAAGTGATTGTTATTGTTGATTCAGTACATAATGACTCTGGTATTTATGAATGTCATTTAAACAATTCACTGGGCCAAGAAATTGGAAGAAGCAGAATTGTAGTTAAACCAAGTAAGTTTATTTTGTTACATAAATATACACAAATGCTAAGAAATTATATTTATTTTTAGGTGTACTAGACACGAACAACATGATGGGTATTATTATTATGACTGTAGTGTGTTGTGCAGTAATAACTTCCATAATTTGGGTAGCTATTATTTATCATACTCGTCGATCTAGTTGCCCTAGGGAACCAACTCCATTCCCCGCTACTGAATTACCAGAACCTGCAGACTGCGTTTCTGAGCGTTCATCCTGCAAAGACAGTGGTACTGGAGACTCAGCTAGACGATCAAGTGAAGATTTTGAATTTTCAGTCTTGCTTCACAACTGTCCTAGATCCGATCATGATCGGCTAAATGGTCAAGCATGTGACATGACTGAACCGATTGCATAAGCTTCCGAGGATTGTATTGATGGTAGGCGTAGTTGTAAGGCTTCCTTGATATTAAGTTCAGTGCATTATTTTTCATCTATTTTGGTTAGGGCCAAGAAAGTTACAAGCAGTTCCTTATGATCTTTGTTTTTATTTGAAAGTTCAATATACCAAGCAAAAGAATTCTGATTTAGTTGCTCAGGGTGATATATTTTCAAAGAATTTATGATACATGCATAATGGGTGGGTCCGTAACAATTAAAAAAACAATACATACTACAATACTTAAGCACTTATATACCGATCTCCAACATGATTTACATCATAGATTACAGTACTGTTTATACATTTACTTCTATTTAATTTCTAATCAGATCAGTTATAATATATAAGTTGTTTTCACAATAATTCCGAATAATTGTTTAAAGAACAAATATATTATTGTTTACACACTTTTTGATAAGATGAAATTGTGTGAACAGCACTGTAATATATTTATTTTTAGACTGTTTTCTTTATTTTCCCTATTACGGTTTTACCAGGACATCCGGCACATTTTTTTGAAACCTAGTTGAATATTAAACAATTCATCCTTTTTAATATATAAAATTAAATATATTAGACATTATTATGGTTGATATACATTTAGATTATTTTTGATAAAATATTATTTCCGGTGTTTTCCAGAATTATTCATTTATTTTTGATGTTATACAGGTTAATATACAATCTAAGTAATCACATTTAGAGTGGGATAGCCTTATGTTTATTATAAATTACGTTTTGAACTCAATAGATATCTGAAATAACAATGAACAGTATTAATAACTCTTTGATATAGTTTTTTTATATCAAGGAAAAATTTTATAGAAATGTAGGTGGTATATAATAAAATATGTCATGGCTTTGCTGATGTATGTTACTATAATATTATGTTGACGATAATCTGTTACAAATACGCTCCGCGACAAAATCATGGGCATATTTTTTTGTTTTAATCATTTTTAATGTTTAATCATCTTAAATTCAACCAAAACAAACGTTTGTTAATATTAGACTATTAGGAAAATCGACAAGACATTCTTATGAAAAAAATACTTTATTTCAAATGATCTGACAAAACAAATTATAGGCTAGTCTCTTTTTTCAAAATTTAAAAAAGCATTAAAAAAGTTCTTCTCAATATGTCATAGAACCTCTGTTATTTTCCAATGCTGCCAACTTCGTCGGAGAAGTGACTTAAAAAGTTTTTCCCATTCTTCCGTTATGCAGTCTTTGAGGTCTTGAATGTTGTTGAACTGCCTCCCACCAGCATAAACTGCTTGGCTAAGCTAAGCCCCAACAGTTTTCAATTAGGTTTACATCCTGTGATTGGCCTGGCAAAAGTAAAAGGGAAATGCTGTTTGTTTTATAAAAATCTTTGGTCAAGTGAGCTGTATGAATATGAGCATTGTCCTGATGAAAAACAAGACGACCTCTTGTTAATTCTGTTCCTGTTTTAACGATAGACCCTTTTATTATATCAGTGTTTTTTTTACATTCATTTTACCTACCATAATACCCTAGGGCAACCGAAATCATAATTCCGTCTTCACCCATCTGACGTCGACTTAAATTGATTTGATCTTTTCTTCAAGTCATAGAAATAATACTGAAAACAGACAAGTCCATCCGAATTAAAACATTTTCCGCCATCTCTTTTTCAAGCCCACATGGTGCTAAAAAACATTTCTTGTCCGTTTTGTGCTTCTTTGAAAGGGACGATTTTTTTCCTTAGCTCCATTCTTTTCAAATTGGCAGTTTTTTAAAGAAGATGTTGAAAATGACGTACGTTATTGTTTACTCCCGCTTTTTCTGAAATTACTCTTGCAGTGTCATTAGAATTGGAAGCCTGGAGAAGTATAGCTGTCCAGTCCCGATTTGTAGCCGTGGGTTAACCCTTCACCTTTTTTCCCATACTGATCGCCAAGTCTTAAATAATTTCTTATAACGCGCCTGCTTTGCTTTAAATTTCTGGTTATTTTTGAAACACTCACGCAAAGTCGCAATCACTGAAATTTCGCTTTCGTTTAACTTTTTTTCCTTTAGGCATTTTCGTTTGGTAAATACATTATTAATACAGTTGAACCGCCGAAAGATTACCTGGTGCGTCATCAATTTTATCCATATGAATCAAATAAAAAAGTATTAGTCAAATTAGTGCCAACTTTCATAATGGACATTTATGTTTATGATTTAAATATACTATACATTTATTTGCATATATTTATAATATGAAATAATAAAACGTCCTGTTATAAATCGATATTTTAACGTAGAATTTCGAGTGTGTGTCATGAAATTGTAAAGTTTTATGGCATAGGTCAAATGGAGAATATTGTAGGTTTAAATTGTACGGACAATTTCAAGTATCGGGAAATTTTAGGGTTAAGTAGCCAATGAATGAAATTGTTTTATTATTGGTCAAAACAATGAATGCAATTATTTTTTTATTGGCCAAAATCATTATTTTATCTACTTTATAAACATTGTTGTTGAGACCCATTTTTATATAATGAAAATGTTACTAAGCTGTGGGAATATACGGATCGTTAAACAGTTGCATTACACATTTATTACAAACATATGATATAATGATATAAATTATATTAATTTTGGTCTTTACACGAAGTCTACTTGTTCCGGAAGAAATAACTGGATTATGTTTCTTTCCTTAGAATACACAGTTTTCCTGGATATTTTAATGCTGCTGCAACTCTAAAAAAACAAAATAAGTAACATGTAATCAAATTAATCTTTACCTCTTGAATGGTTAAAAGAGGCTCTAAAGGTCCCCCATTCCTTTTTTCCATTTCGAAATACTCATAAACATTGAGCACAAATTGGTGGGCTTGCGATTTCAGTGTCTTTCCTGACATCTGAAATCAAACAAAATGTTTAATCCCAAAATAGATACCTCGCACTTACATATTTACGTTATTATTTTGAAACGGTTGTTTATCTTTCTGTATGTTTTTAAAATTAGCCAATATAAATTCCATTTGTATTAAACATTTGTAATAAAAATGTCTTTGGTAGGCTGCAATTATTGAAGGAAATAAAACTTTATGAATCTTTATAAATACTTACCAGTAACAAAATAATTAATAACAGAGTTCTTATAAGAATTTATTTTACAATAAAACTGGACTTTACAGCACAAAATTTCACTAAACGCAATAACAAAACAAGTCAAATGACAACCAAAACGAAACCGCTGAACTCAATAGACGAACTCTTTCTACCACGCTGTAACGCTATTTTAAACACGAAGACATACGTTTTGTTTTTTCATCTTCTCTCTAGTTCGGTAAAATAAAAAGAACATATTCAGACAATGTCTATGATATAGGCATAAGTTCATGACGCAGGGGTAATCTTTCAGCGGTTCAACTGTAGTTGATACTTAAACAAATATAACCGATACTGGCAATGACGACATTGATTTGCGCACGAAAAAATTTAATTTACGTTTAATTAGGGGTGTCTATACTTTTGTCGGGGGAGTGTATATCAGTGGGTTACAATAATTCATTCTGCTTTTAAAGTATTTTGTAATGAAACCGTACTTCAGAAAGTTTTCTTGCTTCTTCTTTCTTCTTAAACGTTGACCAGATATTCTTGGTTTTCGTTGACACTACGCGGTTAATTGATTACTCTTTTGCCAAATTGTCACCTTTATCCAAAAATCTCATATTATAGTTTAAATTGATTATTTTAAAAATTTTAACTTGATAGTTATTGGATGTTTTGGAAAAACTGATATATTTTATAGTAGTTTGTTATATTGAATGACAAATGTTGAGTTTTGCTATGTATTCTTTGTTACTTCATTTTAATTCACAAGAGGGCCTGTAAATAGTCATTTTGTTCCTGTTTTTAAGTTTTAACTTTCTTATGGGCTTTGTAAAGCTAGTTTTTAAGTTTTGTATTTTGTGATATTATTTAGAAAGGTATTATCTTTTCGTTTTCTGTCCTTTTTTTTTGAGGCTTAGCTACGAAGTTCTTTAAAACTTCAATAATGATAGTCAAGTCTTAAAGGGTCTAACTTTACCCAGTGATGTAGATATAGGCTTATAAGAATAAAATTTAACAATTTTTTCTTATTAGATATAAAAATTACTTTATTGAAATATTGATTCAGTTTTCAATGAGTCTACATATAACACATATGCAGGACCATATTTCATTTTTTTCACCTACAAGTATTATTTTTTTATGAATGTAATGGATGTAATTCGGCACCCAATGTGACTTCACCTGTTTTATGAGAAAAATAGGTGTAGTTTCTTTGGAAAAATAGATTACTGCCCAAAGGTACAACTATACTTAATTCCTTTATTTTAAGCAAATTTTATTTATATGTATTGACTTGTTCGTGCTTGAATGTGATTTTTATTTATTTAATACGTGCGCATGATTTGTGGATTGAGTGTTTTTATTAGCATATATGTAAGTAATTTTAATGTTTTATAAATTAACAGAAAAAGTACCTTTATTAAATCTATAATGAGCAAATAGGAAGTATTACTTTAGATTTTCTTATGCCAATATCCTAATATTTAGTACTTCTTATTTACTCTGTATAACTTGACACTAAAATATAGTTAGTTAAAAAAAGTAAGTATTGTTAAATTTCTTAATTTCATATTTTGATTTGATAGTATTATCATTGTGATGTACCTCTATTTTTGTCTTTAATAAACATCTTCTATCAGTTTTATTTAGTTTGTATTGATTTTCCTTTTTGTTATACAACATACACAATATAACGCATGTTCTTCACAAGCATGATTATTTTTAGCCTTGTCTTATTGTCTTTTAAAAAGTAGTTTTACTACGCTCCACTATATACTCACTACTCTAGAGAGTACCAGACAACTCTTATCATATTTGGACTTGAAAACTGTATAGTTAATGCACATTTTCATTTAAATAGATAAGTAAGCAAACAAAGTGGCCATAAGATTTGGTAAAGAAAATCCATGTGAGATGATCAAACTACCATTATTTGGATATATTGATTCATTTTTAGTACAGATTCTTCAAGTTATATGAGTATCAAATGCAGAATGAATATTATTCTTTTGAATCAGAGAGAATTGAAACTTTCGGACGGTTCACGTTGTTTCTTCTGTATGGGCTTGAAAAGGTGATTGATTGAATTCAATGATCTGTTTTTGAACACATTCTTTGGGATGACAATCTTTATTTATATGATTATGGGGACTATTTATGCAGTTTTTGGTTATAACCCCCCAATGTGGGGGGTTATAACCATTTGGTTAGCTACTATTTTATAATCGGCTCAAATAACCTAGAAATTATGGGATTATTCTAAGTTAGTAATTGGTAATATCTTCAATATATTTCAAAGGACAAAATCTCTTAGTTTTTCTTTTTTTCTCAATTCGTGTCGCTCGGTATTCAAAACGGGAGTATTATTAGTGTAGATTGACCAGACAAGCCCATTTGTCTTTCGACTTCAGGCGTGGTCTTCAAACCGAATATCTAACTTGTGATGAAACCACTGTCCCCACGAGACCTATGCCAAAGAAAGGGCACTAGTCAAAAACTAGTGGCTCGCCTTTCCCGTGGTACCCATGTTAGATCGAGTTCCTCTCATCAACCTTTGATGGGTTTCTGTCTAGGCCACTAGTGTGATCCTGTACTGTACTAGTTTCTATAGTAAGTGAACGCCCATTGTCCAGAGGTGTCTGGGATAAGGTAGTTAAACATCAGTTCTATGGGCAATCATCATAAAGAGCTACTTACCCAAGAAGCTACTTACCCATTTTATCCATTGCTCCTATCTGCAGTACCCTCGCTATCAAAATGCAATCGGTCAGTTCATATTGGGTCTAATTTTGGAGGTGTAGCTTTATGTGTAGAGCATTTGGTAAACCCGCTTAAATAGGTATCGAAAAAAAAACATTTTCAGAATTAGTGAGTAATTCTGCGCAGCGTGTTGCTACGCAGGCAGGATTTAGTCTTATATTGCCAGTAGGAAACCTTCTGCATTGGGAAACATCTATAGAGCAGTCAATCAGTAATCATCAAAAAGCAGTCAGAATCCACGTTTTCCTTAATTTTCGGTTTTCACATCAGCTTAAATTTGATATTCATCATCACTCATTCACTCACTCACTCTTTAGCATGGTTCCAATTCCCGCGGTCTTGTGCTTTCCTCTTCCATTCGGATCCAATATTCTTGATAATGTCATCAGTCCGTAGTGTTTTCGATCTTAGGCGTTTATGACCAAGCGGTATTCTTCCCAGGATTGCTTTGGTCCATCGCCTCGCTATATGGTCTCTATTTCAGCGCGTCTCGCCCGTCCTCTATTTCAATTTCCTTAGTCTCCAATGTTGTTACATATTTTTGTTTATTCTCTGATCCATGTTCAGGTCTTTCTGTTCCGCAGAAGAATCACTTTAGCATTTTTCCATAAGTTGGGTATTTTTTGTTCTTTGAAGCATTTTACTCCTCAGAGGGATATATACCGTTACAACCGTTGGGTTCCACAATCTCATGTGGAACACACAACACCTGCGTCTCCGCCTAAATGAACACTATTTTTTTTTCTTGGGTACTTGACCGGGAATGAGCTCCACCCATCCCTTCAACTGGATGGCATATGTTTCGCCTTTCGATGTACAAACTCTTTAGGGCGCCGAAATATACCATACCATCAAGAAAAGGGAGACCCTATCCACAGCCAACAATTCTTGTTTTCGCCTATTTCCCCTCGAATGGCGTATATATGTAATGTTAGAGTTTCTTGGACTGCGTCCAATCAGACAACTGCAGCTGATTGTCATCATACACTCAATCGTTGGGTTCCACAATCTGATGTGATGTGCATCCTTCCTCTGTCAATTTTGGGCCGAGAATTTTTCTCATAATTTTACGTTCTTTTTTAGTATGTTTTCTACGTCGCTTTTTGTATGGAGTGTAAGTGTCTCGCTTGCGTATAGTACCTCTGGTTTGATTACTGTGTTGTAGTGTCATATTTTTGCGTGTGTGGATATGCATTTCTTATTGTAGATATTGTGTGTCTTGTCGTATGCCCTCTTCATCTTCTGTAATCGAGTCTTCTGTGCTAGCTTCTCTCCTCCTGTGGGTTCGAGGATCTCGCCCAGGTATTTGAAGTGAGTGACCGATCCTATTTATCTTGCCGTATTTGGTATTCAAATTTTGGACATCTAATTTTGAGCAGAATAATTCCGTTTTTTGAAAGGAGATTTGTAGGCTGACTTTCTATGCACATTCCTTGAGGACTTCTATCTGTTTGGTTGCCCTTTTTTCATTGTCTGAGAGTATAGCTAGGTCGTCTGCGAAGGCTAGGCATGATATTTCTATGTTGTTTTCTATATTTCTCTATTGGTTTCCAGTGTCCCAGATTTTTCAGTTCTTTTTCCCTTTCCCTTATGACTTTTTCCTGAACCAGGTTGAAGAGGAGTGGGGATAACCCATCTCCTTGGCGTGCTCCGGTTTTAATCAGGAAGGGTTCGGAAATTTCTCCCATAAATTTCACTTTAGAGGTTGTGTCGGTCAGTGTCTGCTTGATCATTCGTAGTGTTTTGGGGTGTATATATATATATGTATATGTATATATATATGTGTATATATATATATATATATATATATATATATATATATATATATATATATATATATATACATATATATATATATATATATATATATATATATATATATATATATATATATATATATATATATATACATATATATATATATATATATATATATATATATATATATATATATATATATATATATATATATTTATATATATGCTTCGGTATCTCTTTTAAAAATTGCCTACATGTAGATGCTGTAAGTATGTTATGGTTTTATTTAAATGTTTCTGAAGAGATAATAATTAGAAATTATTGCATCAAAAATACATGCACCGTATGTAATTACAATACTGTTTTATGTTATGAGGTTAAACACCGATGGACAAGCAAAAACCGATATGTTCCACTTTAAAGGATTCTTTCCCTTCTTTACTGACAAAAAAAAAACAGGGTACTGAATTTATACATGATCGTACATCCATTGAAGATGATGAATGCTCGGGACTCCAAAAAAACCGCTACGACGGGCGAAATCGTCATAAAATTACAATGTCCTATTAAATGATCGCCGACTGAAGGTAGACAAGCTTGCTAACATTGTAAACATCTCGATAGCCCTGTCCACTATATTTTCCACGTTTTAGGCATGAAAGAGCTTTCAGCTTGATGGGTGTCGCGTTGGTTAACAGACGAACAAGGACGCATTCGAATAAACACTTATCAGTAATGACTTATTCTAAACGCGACTTTACGCTGACCAACCAATACGAAGAAGCAGGTGAAAGTGTGCCAAAAAAGCGAAAACGATTTTTTGGAATTCTCGTGGGCTCGTGCTTTTACCCAGAAAGCACTTTTAATTCATTGTGACATCAAATTGGGATCACGCAATGTCACGTCTTACATAAGACATGTCTCATATACGAGGGTTACTATTTATGTATCTGTAAGTGACAACAATGGTGTTGCTAGGCGCCATCTGACATATACATCGTAAAGTTTGGCAGTGTTGACTGTATACGTACTTATAACGTTTTTCCATACGGATACTATTCGTGTTGTTTAGTGACTTAAAAATTTCATCTCAGTCAAAAAATGGAATTAACTGCTGAGAATTTTGGTGGAATGATTTACCACGACTTTCGATGTGGATTAGGTAGTCACCCTCATATTATTTGAGAAATTTTAATATTTAAACAGTGATGATATTTTAGGTATTCTTAAGGAATTCATAATTTTTCCCAGCACATCAGAACTTCAACTCTAGCCCAGAGCAAAAGAAATGCAGGAATTTGTGGCCAATTGGACAAGCAATCACACAAAAGTGCTTCTTGATATTTATAGTGTCAAAGTGGGCAGTGTTCAAATTAAAAATTTACAAAAAATATGGGAAATCATTTGTGTAGAATAGACCTTTTCAGGACTAGTTGCGCGCAAGCGCGTCCGCCATGTTAATGAGGTGTTAATATGAAAGCTTCGGGTACTTTTTATAAATATGGCTGGATAACAAGGATCATTATCCCTATTATCACTGCAACTAAATGAAAAACTAATTGATGGTGCTTTATTAGTGCATCCCATAATAGAAGCACATAATTGTATTCGATTACAACGATGGTTAAAATGCCATGGCCATCCCCAACACGGAAATAAAGTAGAACTTGTTGAAAGGTTAGGATGACAATTATATTTATATTAGTTTTGTATTTATTATATTTACAACTTTATATTTATAACATTATATCTATATTTTTAACTTTATATTTATAACATTACATTTATTTGTATATTAAGTTTGGAGCAAATTTTAATTTTAATTTATTTTAATACTTTTATATTCTACATAGGAGCAATTAGCAGCACTAAAAATAATTAACTTGCACCATGAGTTTGTTTATATTTTTACAGCCAAACAGGCACTTGCTACTTTAACCTACGAAAACATTCATCCTTTGAGGTTATAGCATGAGCTATTAGATTATCAATTAAATGGAATAAAATTACCTGATTACATGATTTTTTTACCCAAGTGATGGGGTTAGGATGTTCTGGTGTTAGACCACTTTCTTCTTTGAAATGAAGTGAACAAATATACGTATATTTGGTCATATGATTAATCAGTTGGAATCGACCATCACCTCGTCTCACAAATCAGATTTAGCACACTTTGGACACATTTTTATGTTTTTATTTCGTTGATTTAATAAGTTTTCGATATTTAAGACAACTTAAAACTAATAAAGCTTTGGAGAACTAATAAAGTAATATATATGCTCCCAAAATGATTTACTACACATCTAGCTGCGACATACCCCATAACAACTTTTTTTGCTCCTTTTTTACTGATAACATTATATATTTTTATTAAAACGCTTGTATTAATATTTTTCTTTAAGTATATAACAATTAAAACTACTATTAGTAGTCAATTAATAATCAAATATGTTTTTTTTAATAAAACTACTATTAGTAGTCAATTAATAATCAAATATGTTTTTTTTAATTAATTACATTGAAAGCATAATATTCACAGCTTATACACGTATAAAGTGCCCGAAAAACATGGCGAAAGTTGAGACATGCGCACAAAAAATTTACAGCTATGAAAAGGACTGTTAAATCAAATTTTAGAAACAAATTACAAAGTAAATTATATTGAGAATAGGTGGAGAGTGGTTGAACGTTCCTATAAAAGTTTTATTGACAACCAAAATAAAACAGGAAGGGGCAGAAAATATTTCGAATACAAAGAACAAATGGACGAAATATTTAAGGCAAGAAAAAGGTTATGTCTGAAGTGCTTCTGTCCTCAGATACCATAGACCACATAGTGGAAGAAAAGGAAGCACATGATACAGAGCCTGGCCCATCTACCATTAAAAGTTTCGCATTAAAAAGGAGAAAACCTATATTAAGTAGGAACCTCACCCTAGAGCAGATTAGAAGGGATAGAAAAGATTACAATAATGAGAGAATAAAAGTGGAAAAAGAAAAGTTGGAAATTCAAAAGCAGAAGGTAAAATTAATGAAGGAGAGAAAGGAATGAACTGCTTAAGAAAAGAAAATGTGTTCTACTTGCTCTAGAGACTTCTTAAGAAGCAAATTTTCTTTTTCTTTTATTATATATTTATTATTTTTATATTAATATTAAATTTTTTGTTTTTTTAATAAAAATTGTGACCAATAAATTGTTTGTTTAGAAATAATTGAGTTTTCATTAACATTTATTTAACGACCACAATAAATGCTTGACGAGTTGTAGAGTAAAACGAAAATGATCAATTAAAAAATATTTAATCAATATAAGGGAGTTACATAACAATTTTGTCAACAAAATATGTGTAGTGGATTGTTGCATGTTAAATTTGGTACCCTTATGCTTTACCTGTGCAATGGATATTGTACTATTTTTTACTGCAGGTGTACAACTTTTAAAAATAAATAAAAATAAAAAATTTTAAAAATAAATAATTTTTCTTTCACTTTTTTTTTAATTTTGCAAATTCAGATACATTTTTAAGGGAACTTTGTGAAGAAAGTATTTTTATTGAGAAATACATTTTTGATTTATTTGCCCTATTATGGAGTCAATCTTGGGAGGCATTGTATAATTAAAAACTATAATACAAAGTATGCAGACTTTATTGATTAAGCTCGTAATAAAGTAACATAACTAGAAGGCTTTCACATATATACGTAAAATCAATATGTTCAAATCAATCAAATCAAATATGTTCAAATCAATACGTTAACACATTAACGAGGTCTAGGTTATGTTCGCTTACGCACACAGAAAAATTTGTCTCTGTTTTATACGCCTGCGCCAAATTGGCAAGAAGAATATTGTGATGTAAAGAAGTTTACTATGGGATGCGATTAGTCCATATATTTGTTCGGTTTCTGGTATGGCTGCTCAAAGGAATATTTATGTATGGATACAGATATACATAAATATTCTTTTGACACATCTTAAATTGTAACGTAAATGAATAGTATTTATTTGATTTATATCGAATTCAATAATTGAGTTGAAGTACCTAGCGCCATCCATTGACTAAATTTCGTATTAGAATCGTAAGCGAATAGAGGTATAATTATAAAATAAATTAGAAAATCCGACCTCCATAAATTATATGAAATAATTGTGGCAATTTCACCGTCACCATTTGTGTAGGTAAAAAAAAAAAAAATTAAAAATATTGTTTTTTCTTTGTTTGGTTAAGAATGTTTCGAACGACTCTCATATTTAAAAATTAGGAGCACTTATCATAAGAACCAAAACATTTAGCTACATTTATTTTTGATAAATTGGTATGGACCTTTAATACATAATATTTGATGAATTAAAATGTAGTGACAACTTTTCGTATAATATATTGATAAAATACCATAATTATTCATGGGATGTTTTGGTGTTGCTGTGTTCAGTTCAGAAAGTATTTTAAAAAAATAATCAAAATTTCATTGAGATGGTCAATGTTGATGGTGATATGTTGCTTCAATCCAGAGTTTATTTTGCTTCAGTACCAGCAATTTTGTTTATTCGCATGCCATTCGAGGTAGAAGCGGAGAAGTGAAAGAAGTTTTTATAAAAATCATTCGAAAACAAAATGTTTTCATTGTTTTTGGAGTGTGTTGACGAATGTTTTACGTAAAATGAAATTATTGGGTTTTAAATCTTGTAAGTCCAACTTTAAAATCCACCCGAAACTTGTTTGCTATATTGGTAGAATAGCGGAGCGTTTGCGCGTCGACAAATTCGGATCGCCGCGTACAAAAAGCCTAATTTTTCTACACGTTCTTCGCTCCTTGTACTCCATGCCGACGGTCATTTCGTTGCTTTTTTACTTAGGGTGGAACCATATCTCTATATGCTTTTTTGTTCCGAAAAGTGATACATTGCGATTAGTTTCCAGAAACGATCTCAAATATTTTGCTCGGTTTATTAAGTGCAAACATTATTAGTCCATCCTGTGCTATATCATACTTTTGTTTGATAGTGGTATATTTTTGAAATTTTATTTTATTATGAAATGCGTTAATATTTTTCTTATGTAAATATTTTTATGTACCTGTTAATAAATGTAAATTCAAAATTAAAAGGTTTGTTTTCACAAAAATTCTACAAACGGACCCATTTCATTTTATTTTTACAACTGTTGAATATTAAAGGTACATGTTAATGATATGCGAATTATCCAGGTATATTTTAACTAAAACATTCTTGAATAATCTTCCGTATTGTTATGTGTGATGTATTTAACTGCGAAGTAATGTTAGTAATGGATATTTCAAGGGCATATGTATGAAAACCAGAATTATATACTAGTATTTGCTCACTGCACATTTTTTTTTAAATTTATTGCGTATATCTGAACTGAACTTGATAACGGGCAACTTTTCTATGTGGTATCGCAAATGATAAATGCCTTGTTTTACTAATACTGGGTGAGAAAATTCGAATTTATTTATACATAATGTAATTAGAAAGAGTTTAAAGTGACCCAATGTATCTTCTCGTGCTTGTAAATAGTATATGAAACTTCAGAATGTTTGTTGACCTACATTAGAACAATGTTTGCATCATTAGAAACACACAGAAATTATCGTTTCAAATCTTCCACACATCATCATTATCATCATTATCATCATCATCATCATCATTAGCCCGTGTCTGCAGTATGAGGGCCTCTCCAGCATGCTTCCAACTCTCGCGGCCCTGAGCTCTCCTCTGCCAATCGGCTCCAATATACTTAATGATGTCATCAGTTCTTTGTGCCTTCGGTCTTCTGGGTGGACGTTTGTAATCAAGCAGTATCCACCCCAGGATCGCCTTGGTCCATCTGGCGTCCCATCGCCTGCCTATATGGCCTGCTCACTTCCACTTCAATTCCTTTACTCCTCCTATGATGTCACACACCCTCGTTTGTTCTGTGATTATAATGCAGGTCTTTCTATCCCGTCTTGAAATGCCAAGCATACATCTTTCCATTCTCCTCTGTGCTACCGGAAGTTTTTGTATTAACTGCGATGTGAGTGTCCAGGTTTCACTTCCGTATGTCACCACAGGCAGGACGCACTGATCAAATACTTTTCTTTTCAGGCAAAGTGTTAGTTTGTTCTTAAACACTATGTTGAGCTTGCCAGCCACACTTCACAAGTCGCTCCATTTTCCGAGCGGCAGTGGAGCGACGCGGAGCTGATTTCTTTTATCCTCAGTAAATTTATTGAACGTGACCTGACTCTTAGGTTTATTTTCAACCCAAATAGTTCTCCAATCATTTGCAGCTCTTGTATGTGTCTTTGCAGCTTCTCTGGGTCTTGTGAAATAAGAACGAAGTATGCACCATTAATCTTTATTTTTCTGTTCCCAATCCAGATTACGGAATACCTCTTCAAGGCAGACTAAGAAAAGAACAGGTAATATTGTGTCACTCTGCCGTACACTCCGCTCTACATTAATTCCCACCTCAAGATCATCAAGGTGCAGTATCGCTGTAGTCGCATCATATATCGATCGATATCGAGGTTTACATAGACTTTATCTACACCTTGGTTAAGCAATGCCCCTAATATGGCCTGCTTTGAAATTGAATCAAGTGCTTTTTCATGATCGATAAAAGTCAAGTACAGTGGCACAGTGTATTCGTTGTGCTTTTCTATGGCCCGCTGTACCACCTGGATGTGATTCATTGTATTGAATCCACTTCTGAATCCTACTTGCTCTCTTGGTGGTGCGTCATTCAATTTTCTTAATATTCTTTTAGATATTACCTTGGTGAAAACTTTGTATACTACTGATTGGAGGCTTATTGGACTGAAGTTTTTTAAATCTTCCTGTGCTCTTTTTTATGTAAAAGAAAAATGTCTGCATTTTTCGATAAGTTGGGTACTTTTTATTCCTTGTGGCATTTTGAGTATAATTTTGCCAGTGTTTTATGTAAAGTCTGGTCAACAGCCTTTAGCATTTCATCACTTATACTATCCTTTCCTAGAGCCTTGCCGGTTTCCATCGAATCGATTCCTTTGTCACTTCCTCCACTAAGATATCCGGTATTTGATCTTTCGTGGGCATTGCTGCCTTTAACTGGCTCTGATCCTCAAAATATTTTGACAATCTCTATCGTTCCTGTCCGCATCCTGCACACTGTGCCGTACTCCGCATTAAAGCAAAAATTTGCGTCCTTTCTTTATCAGCTTCTATATAGTTTTATTAATTCCACTGTTTTCTTCCAGAGTTTTTTGCACCAGCTACATGTTGAATCGGCGTGCGTGTCTTCGAATACGTTTTCTTCGAATTGTTGTTTTGCAAAGCTTAACATTCTCGACCCTTCCAAGAGGACTCCCCGCACTTACCCCTTCCCGGTGTTTTTTCATTAAATCAATGGTCTCATTTGAGATTTTTGACTGTTCGGAATATTTACCTTCTGATGCTATTGTAGCAGCAGTTTCAAGCACATTGTTGACGATTTCTTCATATTGATCTGTACTTTCAATCTCCTCCGGTTCTTGCAACACAACAAAGCGGTTCGACAATACAATTTCAAAATAGCAGACCCTTTCCAGCAGCTTCCCAGTATCCACTTTGCCCCTCTTTGATCTTACCATTCTTTCCCGGTCTCTTTGGCAGTTTATCGTAATCTTTGTTCGTACCATTCGGTGGTCACTTCCGTCCTTAAAATGTTAAGGGCAGTACAGTTGCAAAATATTGTTTTATCGCTTGGCAATATATATATATATATATATATATATATATATATATATATATATATATATATATATATATATATATATATATATATGGCGCCACTAGAAATAACTATTCTTAATATATAGGGTGTCCGCTAATTAATGGTACACAACAAAAGTGCATATTTTTTGAGAGTCCAAAAGTTAATAGTAACCAAGATGCAGGATGTTAAAGTTATAATTATATTTTCAATTTTCGTCAATAACATTCTTAAATAGTATCTTTCTTGAACGAAATTTGGAAGTGGGGGGATTTGTTAAGATAAGAAATTTAAATTTCTGGAAATTTTTTATGTAGATTGTAGAGGGCGCTGTCTGCGACATTTTTCTACGTTTGAAAGGTCACAACTTTTTTATGCCTTAGTGTATTTGCATTATTAATGAAAATAATGTTTTATACACCTTTTTTACGTAAAAAAGGTATACCTTGCAAAAGTCGCTCCGAGTTACCGTTTTCTAGATATCTGCGTTTAAATTGTTCATTGCACCGTTTTAAATTGCGCTTTTGAAACACCACATTTGTGTTTGCTTTTTCTCACCCTTTATTCAAGCTTGGAATTGGTTCAATTTCTACTATTAAAAGCAAAAACTTGGAGCGTGTTTAAAAGCCAATGAGTTGAATTAACAACGTCAAAACAAGAACACAATGGGAACCATAATATTATACACACTAATTATTAGGATATGTCAATAATAATTAGTTTGACAATGACAATGAAATTCAATATAAATATTGACATATCCCAAAAGTAAATTTTCAAATTATAATTTTAAATTAATACATTACGTTTTAAAAGAACAAACGAAATGTCTGAAAATGAACTTAGAAATGTTGAAAATGATGTCATTGACATATCTCAAAAGGTAATTTTCAAATTATGATTTTAGATTAATATATTAATATAAAACTATAATATTACATCCTAATAATGATTATAAACGTTTTAAAAGAACAAACGAAATGTCTGAAAATGAACTTAGAAATGTTGAAAATTTTAAAATAATTCCAGAAGAATTAATAAAGAAAGATGTCTCTTTTAGACAATACATATTCAAAGTGATTTCCATTCACTTCAATACATTTCAGTACCCGTTTACTGAACAACCGTCTGATTTTAAACAGTAACTGTTCATTTCAAAATGCTTCCACACAACATTCTCAATTTTATGCCATAATTCTTCTCGAGTATTCGCTACATCCTCATACACTAACGATTTCACATATCCCCACACACAAAAATCAAGTGGATTGAAATCGGGACTCCGAGGGGGTCCGGGGGACTCCCACCGCCTATCCAGCAATTAGGAAAACGGGTATTCACGTAGTTTCTGACAGGTCTAGAAAAGTGTGCCGGTGCTCCATCCTGCATGAACAACATGTTTCGTCTTAGTTCTAGAGGAAAGCTATCTAAATATTCGGATAACTGAGTTTGAAGAAAAATTAAGATTCAGTTCGCCGTTTAAATTAGGTGGTAATTCGAATGAACCCAATACATAATCACCAATAAGACCACACCAAACGTTAATTTTAAGTTCGTGTTAGAAGTGAGGTTCGGATACTAAGTGTGGATTTTCTAAATCTTACTCATGTTTATTTTTAAAATTTAATACACCTGTACGTGTAAATGTTGCTTCTTCTGAAAACCATTTTTTTTTAAACATGGGATCGGCATTTTGCTGAGTACGACAGAAACGGACAGCTTCCAGTAGATTCTGCACAGGCGTGAACTGAAACGGATACAGTCTCTCGTTTAAAATTTTGCAAACAGTGAACTTGCCTACCCCAACTCCCAGAGCAATGCGTCTTGTGCTTACTTCAAGGTTTTCGGATACGCGAACCACAGTTTCTTCTTCCTGGTATTTATTTCTTCCTGGTGTTCAGTATGGTATTTATCCATAATAAAACTTGCACGTCTGCACTACACAATAACTAAATCCAAACTGCCACGAAATCAACTGTCAATATCACGAAAAAAATGGGGTCAAAACAAAATAGTAGCGGGAAGCCTTCCCCACTCTTTAGATCATGTCATGATTGATACTCAAATGTGCTGGACGTGAGAAGCTATAGAGACAGCAAGATTTCTCAACATTGCAGTCGGTGTATGAAAAAAAACATACAAATTTACGAAATATTAAAATCTCTTATCTTAAAAAACACCCCCACTAACTTAACTTACTTGGTTACTATTAACTTTTGGACTAAGGTATGCTGAGTTAAATCACAATATTTTTACCCAAAAAATCTGCAGTTTGGCGGTGTACCATTAATTAGCGGACACCCTGTATATATATATATATATATATATATATATATATATATATATATATATATATATATATATATATATATATATATATATATATATTATACGGAAAACAGGACTTATAAAAGAAAGAAAAAATAGTTATTTCTAGTGGCGCCATCTTTTGACGGGAAAGTTGTATTGTAAACGTTGGAAAGGTGCATTCGTCACTGACGTTGTGATAAAATTTCTTGACATTAGTATCATTACAAGCCAAGTTATCACCTTCGGTCGAAAAATGAACATCGAACAAAGATCGAATATTAAGTTTTGTTTTAAACTTGGTAAAACATCTACCGAAACGTTTCAATTAATGAAACAAGTGTATGTGAGGCTTGTTCATCCAGTGGCAAAGTCCACGAGTGGTTTAAACTATTCAAAGAAGGTCGTGAGAACATCATGCTCTGAGAAATTCCGTGGTTACTCAAAGAAAAATTGAAATTGTGCATGAATTTATAAAAAATCTGCCAAAATGTTTATTGCGATACATGGAAATGGAACTGAACATGTCCAAAGATTCAATTCATGGCATTTTGACTGATCATTTGGGACTTTCGGAGGTTTGTGCATGATTTATTCCACACAAATTCTAACACAAATTTATTCCACACGACCAAAAACTGCTCCGAATCCAACATTCAAGAACTTGATTAAATAGTCGAAAAAAGCACGAAAACTTCAGGTACAGCATTGTAGCCAAAAGCCAAAGCCAAAACCGTCTCGAAAAGTCAAAAATTAAACCAATATTGATTTGTTTCTACGATTCGGGGGGATTTGTGCACAAGGAGTTCGATGCACCTGGTCAGACGATCAATGCTGTGTTTTATATTAGTGTTATAAAGCGTCTGTTATCTAGTATTCGTCGTGTGCGGCCACAATACCTTCAACAAGGCAGCTGGCGTTTGTTACACGATAATGCGCCGTCCCATAGCCCGACTGATTTTTTTACCAAAAATGGCATGGCAAAACATGTATATATATACCAATTTTCATACTATTCTTAACCTTTCAATTCGATACATTTAGACCCATGACGGTCTAATTTTTTAATACCCTTAACATAATGGGATGTGTCTAACATAATTTGAAGTGAATCTTCGCCCTGTCAGCCATTTCTTCCCGATTATGAAGATAAATTAATCGCTGGGAGCCAAATTCGGTATATACGGCACACACAAATTGCGGCGTTTTGCAGCAACTTGTTGAGACGTATATGTAGGAGCATTATCGTGGTGAAACAGCACTTCCTTTTGGATCAAATGGGGACGTTTGGCCTAAATAGCCCATTTTAATTGGTTCAGTAATGAAGCGTAATACTCCCGTTGATTGTCCTGTCTTTTTCCATGAGTACCACATCACGAAAATCCTAGAAAACCGTAGTCATGAGTTCTACAGATGGAACTGATTTTACATTCTTTGGGGTACGTTCAACTGCTACCACCCACTGTTTGTCAGTTGTCATATTTTTTGTTGACGCCTATGCCTCCAAAATTGACCATATGGGGAAGCCTATTAGATTCAAGTCTGGTGAGTATGGAGGCCATTATTGCGATGAAATGATCTGTGGAACGTGATTTTGTAAAAATTGTTGTATCAAATTAGCTTAATGGGATCGTCTCGAGTTCTGTAGAAATGTTTAACGGTTGGAACCAAATTGTTTGTCTGTCCAATGCATCGTTTAACACCGCTTGTTGTTACGCTTACTGGTTCACCTTAACGCCCTGATCGATGAAAACGAGCGGAGAGTAGTACAGTACAGTAGCCCAAACCATCACAGAAGCAATCGCTTATTTAGGCATAGCAACTCGGTTGTCGGACTTGCCCTTCAACCACACACGATCGTTTTGTTTGTTTAAGCATTGCTGAACAGTGAAAATTTTCTCATCAGATAACACCAAAATTTCGAGTTCGCTACGAGCGTGCATACTCTTTAATGCATTTAATCGTTTAAGTCTTGTTGCCTTTTGGGCCGGTGTTAAATCCTGCACTTTTTGTATCTTGTAAGGGTTCAACTTAGGTTCATATATCAGTTTGCGGCGTAGGATTGAGTCGGATACGTTTAGCTGTTTAGCCAATTTTGCTGCACTCTGACGTGGATTTCTTTCAAACAAAGTCTCCTTCTGGCCCAGCGAATCGGATTCCAATCTAAAAACAGAAAAACAAAAAAGAAGTTCGTCAATTTAAAGCGATACAGATACTGAATGTCCAAAAGAAATCCTGGAGAATAAGAAACTTGTTATAAATGTATCTAACCACCACTCATCCGCAGATGAAGAATCCATCCTAAGTAAAAGCTCCAACTTTGCCATTACTCCAAAACATATTCCAATAAAAGAAATAATTTAATAAGGCTGAAATCAGAGCACTTAAAAGCTTAAAAAGAAATGAGGATATCACTGTATTACTGACAGACAAAGGAAATACAGTTTTCTTTGTCTGCCAGTACAATAGTCAATAATGAACACCGATGACTATATGGGAAAGATGATGAATATTTTACTAGACAAAAGATATAAACCAGTGAACAGGGATCCGACAACCTATCTAGAAAAAACAACCAAAAGCAAAATCAAAGCATGGAAACTGGAACAGGATATCGAACGAAGAATGATTCCAAGGGAAAAATCAAACAGATGTCTTAAACTTTATGGTCTACCCAAGATACACAAACCAGAAATCTCATTAATGCCCATAGTAAGTGCCTTCGGTTCTCCAACACAAAATTCTGAAAAATATCTAGCAAGTACCAAAACTCGGAAAATTTTGACAAGGATAATTAAGAATTTCCAACTAGAGGATACAGACATACTAGCAAGCCTGGCATGGTCTCGCTATATCCAAGTATCCATATAGTCGAATTTCTGGACCTAATTTCGACCAACGAAGACTTTCCATCATACGTGGGTGAACCCTCCGAACACTGCCTGAAGAACATATATTTTTCTTTCATCCAACAGATTTACAAACAGATCGACTGTGCTCCAATGGGATCATCATTATCACCCGTTCTAGCCAACGTGTTCATGACAGACTTCGAAATAAAATCATTAGTCAACGCTCCTTTAAAACCCAAACTTTGGAAACGCTACGTAGATGATATCTTTATAATATGGCCTCACAGCAACGAACTTCTAAACAACTTTCTAACCCAACTGAACGAAATCCATCACCCTGGAAGTCGAACAGTATAGGAAATTACCGTTTTTAGATCTCCTCGTCACAAGACAATTTTTTGGAACCCTCGAACACACAGTGTGCAGAAAGCCAACTTACACCGATCGATACCTTAACGTCCCATCATCACTCTTCTCAAATCCAAGCAGTAGCGAACACCTTGATTTCTAGATCCTTCCGAATGACACTACCAGATACACGAAGTGAGGAATTACCAAAAATTTCCACAGCCCTCAGACAAAATGGATATTCAGAAAATTGCATCAGGAAGGCCATTCACCGCCAGAACACGAATAATAATAGAGAATCAAGAACCAAATGTACCAAAGGTCTTGCTACCTTACGTACAAGGATAGGCATACTACTAAGAAAACTTAAGATCAGAATAGTCTACAAGCCGCAAAAAACTGTCGCAAACAGCCTAAAAAACCCCAAGGATAAAGTCAGTATATAGGATATCTTGTTCCGTCTGCAACAGACCATACATAGGACAAACAGACTGATCTCGGCCAGAATACAGGAACATCGAAACAACTTAAAATACAAACAAATCACTTCCGCTATGTTCCAGCACCATCTAAAAACATAATACAAAATCAGTTTTGAAGGCGTCAAAGATATAGCGAATATTGAATACAACAAGGTCCGAACAGTCAGAGAAGCCCTTGAAATAGAAGAAAGAGGTGAGCTAAATACGTGAAACGACGCTCGCAACATTCCAAATGTATGGAAATCGCTTCTGAAAAAAGAACTAAGACTGCAACGCCGCCTGTATATATATATGTCAAGTGATGTTTACACGACCGAAATATTCGATGGTCGGAGGGAACTAAATCTGGAAAATAAGTTGGATGGTATTGCATTTCTCAACCCAACCCCAGACCGGCATCACGTCCGCATCTTCGAGGCTATTGTTCTTTAATTAAAATACTGAAAGAGCGCACCGAGTTATTGTAATAACTGTTTTGTAAAATTATGCCTTCTGCTTCGCCAAAGTATTTACAGTCTATGAACAATTTGGTAAGCTTCTGGTCCAGCACATTACTGGACTTAATTAAATTTTACTCTGATAATACGGCAATATTTAATTTTGTGACACTCTGTGCTATTAAGATAATTTTCCTATGGATTTGAATTTCATATAAATACACTCTGTATGTTTGTATCCGAAAAATTTTAGAATCACTATACAGTAATTTGGGCGGTATTGAATCTTTTTTGTGATAATGCATATATTAATGCACTTACGTCATTGAATTCATTATATAGCCTAAAAGTATCTGAAAATAAGCGAAGTTCTAGTATCATTAATTTCACTTCGGCGTAATGTTCAAATAAGGCAGGTAGTCTGGCTAATACAAAAAAATTGCTGGTCATTTTGCTTCAGTACACCTCTGTAAATGTGTATTGTGTTTTTATTGTAACAATATATTCGGCAACTTTTATCTCTCGAGTTAACTGTGCTCATATTTAATTAATTTTTACGAATATAATTTTGTGTTGATTATCTGATCCCATGAGTGTTTATTGCAATTTAGGGAAAATTGGTATAAAACTTAGCAAAAATTAATTATTACTAATTTACCCGGCTACTATCACACGCTTCTCGTTTGGAATAAATTATTTATTTGCCTGGTTTTAATGTGCTTATTAAAGTGTATTAACATATAGTTATATTGATCATTAATATTAAATTTTACTTGGAAAATAATTCACAATGACTACCCAAAAAGTACAAAGTAAGTATATTTTTTTATGTAATTTAAATTAAATCTTTTTAGAGTAACTCAAAATGAAGATTATGTTATTAAATTATTATGATTATTAAATTAAGATATGTTAGAAGTGGCGAAAAAAAATTGTCCGTTTTTTTGTGGACCAAATAAGTTTTTATCTATAGTACTTATCTTTTAGTAGTTTTATTTGATTATAATTGGAATATTTAAAGGTACTCATCAGGATCATTAAATTTGGCCACGTAAATAATATATTTTTTAGTTCAAATAAAACCGGTTTTGTTGTCTTTGGAGTATTTTCAAATACTAATTAATGGTTGCATACCCATCTTATGTTTTTTATTCTATTTTTTATATCATAGTTATATGCACTAAAAATTTAACATAAATGTTTTCTATTATGAACGGTAAGTCCTCTAAAATTAATGCTTCTATGAAAATATCAAGGCTTAGCAGGAAAACTTCATATTTTATATAATAGCCCCTGACTGCCATGTATAAACTAACCTTGAACTAATCAAATTTGTGTTTTGTACTGGAAAGTATGTTATTGAAAAAGATTGAAAGTCATCTGATTAGTAAGGAGCAGTTTTTTTCTCATTCACGTTTATTCATTACAACGATAAGTAGTTTTTAAAAAAAAATCCGTAAAAATGTCCTGGCGAACACTTCCAGAATGCGACGGTATTATTATTTATTTCTTAAACATTTCTTGTTTTCAGTACTGATGTTTTATTATTGGCTTTTGTAGACAATTCAGAAGTATGTCTGGCTTTATACAGAAAATCCCTCAAATCCAAAGATATGGACCATGATGGTACTCATTTTGATGGGCAATATCCTCATGTGTTTGTTATTCTTGGAGCATCAGTAAGTATTTATATTTATTAGTTCTATTTCAACTGGTATAAATATTTTGGTTTGTCGGTTTTCAAGTATCATCTTAACCTTACTCAACTTTATTTGTTCTTTTGTTAGTAGTCAATTATTAGTTTTTTTTTTGTAAAAATCAATTCCTTAACTAAATAAATTTTTAATAAATCAATATTTGATTTATAAAAGGTTAGTAGTTTGTTTTTGTATTATCTTACTGATATGTTGCTTAAACATTTCTTTATATTTGTAGGGCGATTTAGCTAGGAAAAAAATTTATCCAACTTTGTGGTGGTTACACAGAGATAATTTACTACCCTCAAATACTCATTTCTTTGGATATGCTAGAAGTAAAACATCAGTGGATGAGATTAAATCAAAATGTGAAGTATTCATGAAGGTAAAGCCAGCAGAAAAAGCAAAGTATGAGGAATTCTGGAAACTTAATCATTACATATCTGGACGTTATAATGTTAGAACTGATTTTGAGAAACTTAATCAGGAAATTAGTCAGTTTGAAAAAGGATCTGTTGCAAACAGATTATTTTACTTAGCATTGCCACCATCTGTATTTGAAGATGTAACAGTATTCATCAAAAATGCTTGTATGGGTGAAAAGTAAGTTCTTAGATATTTTTTCAAAATATCTATAATGCTCTATTTGTTGTTTAGGGGATGGAATAGAATTATTATTGAAAAACCATTTGGCCGTGATTTAGCTACTTCCCAAAGACTGTCAGACCATTTAGCTTCATTATTTACTGAGAATCAAATCTACCGTATTGATCATTATTTAGGTAAAGAAATGGTACAAAATCTGATGACTATCAGATTTGGAAACCGGATCTTTAATCCGACTTGGAATCGTGATAATATCGCTTCAATACAAATATCATTCAAAGAGCCTTTTGGAACTCAAGGAAGAGGAGGATACTTTGATGAATTTGGTATTATAAGGGACATTATGCAAAACCACTTGTTGCAAATATTAACTTTAGTTGCAATGGAAAAACCTGCATCATGTTTGCCAGATGATATTAGAAATGAGAAGGTAAAGTTATTTGCATTGTAATTTTAATTAATAAATGACCTTTATTAATAAATAAGAACCAATTCAGCGGAAACTTTATATCCTTAATCTTAATGAAGTATAAAGGTTACTTTTAAATAACTTTGTGGTTTTTTTTCATTAGGTAAAAGTTTTAAAAAGTATTAGTTCATTGGAATTGCATGATGTGGTACTAGGCCAGTATATAGGTGATCCAGATGGTGAGGGGGAAGCCAAACTTGGATATCTGGATGATCCAACAGTTCCTAATGATTCTTTGACACCTACATATGCAGCTGCTGTTCTTAGAATTAAAAATGAGCGTTGGGATGGTGTACCTTTCATCTTGAAATGTGGCAAAGGTTAATTAAATTAAAAACAATGTGGTACTTATGCAAACTTATTTTTAAATTGCCAGCTCTTAATGAGAGAAAAGCTGAAGTGAGGGTTCAGTTTGAAGATGTCCCAGGAGATATATTTGATGGCAAACCAAAGAGGAATGAACTTGTGATTAGGGTACAACCTGGAGAGGCTCTCTATGTTAAACTTATGGTGAAGACACCAGGGATGGCTTTTGATATGGAAGAAACTGAACTGGACCTTACCTATGGACATAGATATGCTGTAAGTATCTTCTATGGTATGAATTACTATAGTTTTTTAGTGATTATATTGAAATTATATAGGAAACAAATAATATATAATGTTAATAATTTGTTTTACATTGTATTACTATTGAAATTGGCATCCAGTATATTTTACACCATTCTTTGATATTTTTTATTAGGAAAAATCAAATTGTAATGGGGACCATGATGGCAAATGTACTGTGAGTTGGATAAAGATATGCCTGACATGTATATAGTTTCTCAATTTGCATGCTTTTTTTTTAATTTAAATTAATTTATATATAACAGCTAAAAACCAAAAATGTATCACCCTATTTTTTCTTTAGTTTCATCTGTGACAGTTTCTTCAATAGCCATGGTTAATGTAATATGTTTACATTATATAAGGCCTTTCAACAATTTTCCAATCTTTTTTTCTACCAGTCTTCTACTCTATGGCTTATTGATCTTATAAATATTCGCTAATTTATCGGGTTCTATTCTTTCTGCGTGTTGTTTCTTGTTTCAATCTGTTTGTTTATATTTTGTATAATTTTGAACCTCTATCGCTTAGTGTAATTTTTCTGGTTTCAGCGGCGTGTGTTAATGTTGGCCTTATCGTTGTTTTGTATATTATTATCTTGATCTTTGTAGTCATATTTATATTTCCCGATACTGTCTCTAAGGTATCCTCTTACTTTAGATGCTTTTGTTGCTTGTCTTGTTACTTTTGTAAGATTTCGTTTCATAGTGATAATAATTAATGGATATTATATGCTTAATAATTGTGGATTTTTACCAATGACTATATATTTAGTTCTGGCAATAGTATATAATTTTCTCGTGAAGAATCGTTACTACTCGCAATTAGTATTGCGCCGCCTGCATAACGGACTATGTTTATCTTATGTGATCCCATTCTATAGCCTTCAAGCATTCCAACTTCTAGTATTATATTGTTCATTATCATATTGAATAGTGATGACTGCTCTTATTTTATACCTGCTGTTAATTCCACAAATTCAATTGCTCCTCCGGATGTTATAATTTTTGTTTTGTTATCTTTATTTATATCTTTTATCATTCCTATTATGTCTTCATTTATGTTCTGATGTTTTAATAGTTTTAGAATGGCATTCCTTTTAACTCTATCAAAAGCCGACTTTAAAGGTAAAGAAGAAAGGCCCTAAATAATGATTTTTCTCCATAAATTCTATTCAGACTAGTAGAACTAGTAGTTAAAATTTTGCTGGAGTATAGATTAAACTCGAAAGAGATTTACAACTTAATATCAAATCCCTTGGTTATAAATTCTTGAAGCGCGTTTCGCTCACCATCATCAGGAAATGATGCTGAATTCATTCTTATTTATTGAATCATCTGGTAAATCTCTTTGAGTACCAAGTCATCTCTTTGAGTTTAATGTTGGATACCAAAGGTTCCAATAGAAGAATTGGAGTGTAGATATTTTCACAGAAATCGAATTAAATTAAAAATATTTATAAGAAAAAGGAGTGATATGTTTTGTCAAGTTAATGTGGATATTTAATGTTAATATACATGATTTGATTTTGTCTAGTTTTCCATTTAAAGCATGGTTTTCAGCCTGTTTTTATGAAAACTATTTGATTTTGTTGCTGTTTTTAATATTCTACTCTTTATTTATCACATAACATTTTTCAGCTTTTTAAAAATTTTATTTCTATACTTGATATTCACACTTTCTTTTAGTTATTATACACCAGTACCTTAGACTGACACCATAATATTTATGTTGCAGACTGTCAAACTACCTGATGCCTATGAGCGATTAATTTTGGATGTGTTTTGTGGTTCCCAAATGCATTTTGTTAGGTCTGATGAGCTTCATGAAGCTTGGAGAATCTTTACTCCTCTACTTCATGAAATCGAAGCTGGCCGGGTTAACCCAATTCCATACAAATTTGGAAGTCGTGGACCAAAGGAGGCTGATGAATTATTGATGAAAAATAATTTCATGTATACTGGTTCTTACAAATGGTATAAGCGTAGTGGGTAAATGTAATCAATGTACATTCCAAATTGATATTTATGTTTTTATATTGTTGAAGATGTTGAAATTTTTATGGTTAAGGTTTGTAACAAAATTTTATTGACAATAAATTATGCTGTTTTTATTAATATTTTTTGTTTTTTTGATGATTTATTCCTTTATGCACATCTATTATTAATAAATAATAAACATTTTAAGCTAATATGTGAAAAAGTCCATTTGGCATATATTAATTTATTGTTTAACAAATAAACTAATGTTAACATAAACATTGTTAAAACGTTTTTTTTTTAATTAAGAATCAGCCCTGAAGAATGTGTTAACGTTGCAATATTGCCAGAACAAAGATTGTTATTTCAAAATTGCAGTAAAAATTATTTCCGTATTTCAGTGCGTGCATTTAAGTTCGATTTACAATCCAAAAATATATTCTACGCGAATATCAGGACATGTTTTTAAATTATGGAGAACCTCTCTTTTCCTGCCATTATCTATAATTTTAAAATTAGTCGGCGAGTACGCACCCTAAACGAGCATACGCTTGCTAAATTCGCTAGTCGCGGGCCGGATTTAGTCCGCGAGCCGTATTTTTGAGACCTTTGGTCTAGATAATGCTCCATTTCAAAAAGTAGATAGAAGATAAGGACTGAATCATGATATGATTCGATTATATTATTTCTAATACCAGACAGTATAGGTTGCGTAACAGAAACATTTATTTCTCTAATCGGGAGATGTCTAAATTGAATTAATTAATCTTTTTTTTTTTGATCAGAAGGTTTTTGCATTTAACGACACATTTTCTATGAATCATTTCTGATAATGCATGTCCTTGCTTGATCTTCAATGTTGAACAGCTCGCGTCTTTTTTTTTTGAATATCTGACATTTTTGTTTTAGAGGTCAATCTTTTATTAAAATAATGAATGGCTTATCCAAAAGCCACTAAAACAATTACCTCACCTCAAATTGTTTAATTTAGAGAGCGTTTATTTCATTTATAACTGATAGATATTTAAAAAAATATAAGATTTAAAACAAAAAAAGTGAACAAATTTCGGCGACGATTCTGCATTATCGATCTGATTATTACACAGAGATCATATGAATGCAATCCATAAATACTGCTTTATTTTGACCTTGTCCTGTATCTGATGATGCGAATGTTTAATTAAAGTGTATGCTCGAGCTCGAGCATACCAATCAAATCTACGAGAGTCGTTCGAAAAGTTCTCGACCTAACAATAAGACTTGACATTTTGTTTTTTAATCTAGTCACGTTGCAGTGCAATGCATTTTGACCAAAGATGTTCCAATTTTTTAATACCCTCAGTATAATGCGATTTGTCTAACTATGCAAATTAAGCAGTAGTCTCAGCTTTGACTTGAGTGAATCATCGCCCAGCGAACTATTTCTTGAAATATTGCGCACTTGACAGCACTTCTAACCGTAAGTTATACACTTTTGCCGCAACAACCCGAGACGTGTGTGCAAGCCCATTCTCGTGATGAAAAGGAACTTTCTTTTTGTACAGATGTGGCCATTAGGCCCGAGTAGCATCCGTCAATTGATCCTTTAGTGAAGTGTAATATTCCCTGGTAATGGTCCTGCTTTTTGATAGGTAGTCTTTGAGCACCATACCACGAGACTCGTGGAAAACCATAGCCATGGTTTTTCCTGCAGAATGAACTGTTTTCGCTTTCTTACCTGTTCTCAGGTAAATCTCAGAATATACAGTTCATAAGCTATCATTTAATACGATATTGTAAGTTTTAACGGTGTTTAGGATTCATTAACTTTTATCATTTAAAACTTATTTAGAAGGAAGTCGAATTTAATTATTTTCGTATGATCGCCTGGGTTAAACCCGTTAAAACAAAGGGTTTTTATAACACCTGGAATATTGATTTTTATCCATTTTTCAGAAAATCTCAAAACAAATTCAATCGCTACAAACAAGACAACTAAGCATATGAGTCTGAAATACACACTGTCTGCATATGAGTCTGAAATACACACGATCTAAAGAATCATACTTGACAAATATCTTAGTTATTTGCTCATACCGGCGCCATTTCTATGTTAGGCCGACAACTTTTCCAAACACCCTTGTACGCATCTCTTGTTCATTTGTAATGACTAGAGACTGGACTTGAGTGAACATATCGTTTTCATGCAATAGCATGCGCCATCACTTCAATTTATGAAAATACCTATATCGCCAAAGTGTTTAAAAATTCATTTCAACTATTTTTTGTGAGTATATTGGATTATTTTGTATTTTTGTTTTATGGTAAAAAAGTACAGTACAAAGTAACCACAACGATAAATCTAAAGTTAGTATTAATTAATTTTTCTATAGAACGAGAACGACCCGAGCTCGGGCAAAAATCCGCCGCCAACTTATAAGCAGTGACCTGGCCCGAGCTCGGGCAAAGATCCGCTCCCTAGTAATGACATGAAACCTGATTTTTAGAAATAAAAAACATTAAATTTTATTTTAACTGGTCGAGTATTTCAAATAGACCAATGAACTTTTTAAGTAATTCAAACTCTATTTGTAGGTGAAATAATGAGCTGCAAGATTATTTTTAAGTGTTGTTAACTTTCCTGATGACCGAAAGAGCGTTAAGATATTCAATGGATAAATAAATGAAATCAATTATTTAATATCTTTTATTTGACATAGTAAATACATGTTTATAGCACAGCTGCTGAAAAGAACGACACAATGAATTGTTAAGCACCAAATTCGGTATGTTCAGATATATTAAAATATAATAACTTTACAGATTTTTAAGACACTAAATCATCCCATCAGCAACTAATCATCAGACTACCTAACAAGGCCTCTTATCACATGGTAGAAACAGACTTTCTACCTATGGGACTCAAATTGATATGTTCATATTGTCATTCAAATATTAAAGCTAAATATCTACAATGAGTCTTGTACACTATGTCAGGTTTAACAGTGATGCGACAAAACTTACTAAGAGCTTAGTATAAGGAGTAAAAATGGCAAAAAGTAGAAAAAATTGATATTACATTAAAGCTTCAAGAGTAAATCATATTGCCTATTGTATAAAGAATTTAAAACTATTGCATAAGTACTGTGATGTCTTATTTTTTAAAAGTGACGTTAAATTCAAATTAAACCTAATGTTAATGAAATATATAAAAAAACTTATCTAGTAAAAGGAATTGACAAAAAAAGCTAATACGCTCCATATAAACTGTACACTATGTTTTCAGAAAATACGAAAATTCTTATTTGGTTTACTTTACAAAATAATATGCGAGATAAAATATATAATATTTATAAAGCTTCTGTTTAAACATGTATTTATCTTTTTACAAAAATAAATAATAAATATAGAGATTTACAATATAAATTTCCAAAAATTTAATTTTCTTAATCAAACAGGGAAACATTACAAAGTCGAGCGGACAATCGATAGCGTTATTATCAGGAAGATTTTTTGTGTGCATTTTACTTCTGTATATTAAGTTCATTAAATGTTTTCAGTATATCAATTCATATTTCAGCAGTGCTGTAGCATTAGCTCCTGCTGCTTGACATGGAAATACAGTAGTAAAACATTATCAAAAACTATGGTTAATAAAAGCAATATCAGACCTAGCTATAAAAATTTGAAAAAACTACATATCACATGAGATGTTTTCATTATTATATAACAAATTTCAAAAGGTCAAGCACCTACACAGCCAATGGCACAAATGCATGTAAAACTCACAGCCAAACTTACAAAATTTCAAATACTGACTTTACAAAAAACTTACCTCTATTATTTTAAGAATGTATTTGCTTGAATGGTCTATGTAGGTGCTTCAGGATAAAATAAAAACATTGCATATACACAATTATCAAATGTTAGTCTGTTCAACAGTTACGTTATTCTCTTTGAAAGAGATATTACTTTTTGAAAGTTAGAAAGTTCATACATACAAATATTTACAATAACATTGTTTAGTGGGTACTATTTGTCACTAAGTATTCTTGTACATCAGACTGGCAATTAATTGAGGAATTTTCGACATCTTCTGGCACCGCACGTGCATGGAATTTTATCCTCTTCAAATGGAAACTTGTAATCATATGTTAATTCTTCACCACTTAATATTCTTCTTAGTGCAAATATGACGATGTGTTTGTGCCCTAATATTTCCACAACTTTTGAGTAACAGTTTGGCTAGAAAATAGAGTTTTTTAATAATGTTAAAATGCGAGTATGTATGTGGTACTTACATCACAGGAATGATTAATGAATCTAGCTGCATTCCCTTTCATAGTTGCGTCAACAACAAAATTATCATCTACTCTAAACATATAACACCCAATTCCTTTAGAATTATAGAATTTTTCCCGTTTGTCAGTTAAAATTGATCTTATTACCTAAAATTTATTTTGTGTACATTTGCAAATCTATTAAATAATTGAAAAAAAATAATACCTCTCCGGCGTATTCAATAACCATTTCCCCAGCTTCAATGTCTCTTAAGCAAAACAATCCCTTTCCATGTATTTTCGATCTATATACTCCCACTGACCACCTTGAAGTTAGCTTAAGATTTCTAAATTTCATTGCCATTGGAAATGTATTTACTCTCCTAAAAATTAGTTTCGAATTATTACTGATTGTTTACTTAACTAGACTTTTTTGCTTACCTGGACTGAACTATTTGAGAATCTGGCGATATAAATGGTTGTCGGTGTTTCGAAGAAAGCCAGCTAAACATATCATTAGGATCAGTGTTCCTATTTTTGTGTGGTTGGCATCTTATTGCACCAAAACCATGAGTAGAGGAATCTACTGTGTCAAGGGGGTGCGGGGTGAAATTAAATAAAGTTTTATATTTAACACATTTTGAAGCCCCCGGGAGCTGCTCTATGAGGTACTTAACGTGGCTAGATTTTAACCCAATTAATTGGACGGATTTTAATTGTTTACCATCTGTTGGTAAAAGTGGCATATTATGCGCTGCTCTGGCATTTTGGACAGCTTCCCATACTTTGGCCCAACAATCTGATATAGAAGTGGATGAATACTTAAAACCTTCTTTATTTTCTACTGTATAGAGTATTGATGGGGCACCGTAGCAATCAGATTCTTTTTTCGGCTGCTTTGGAATGGGTTCAGTTATAACTGCCAATGGTTCTTTATCAGTTAGTTTTTGTTTCTCCTCTACATTCGCATATGGATCAGATTTATCAGACCTTAATGGAACTACAACGGCAGGTGATTTATTAAGACTATTAGGAGATATATTTTGAATGCTGCTGTTGTGGGGTTGAATATCAAATTTGGGTATGCTTGATGATTTTGTTAGTTTGTTTTGATCCAAATTAAAGTTATCCTTTATGTTAATATGTGCCTCAATTTTCTCAAAATTGTCTAATTTTGGCATATCTAAACATTTCTCATGAGATTGCTTTACTTCTAGCGTTTTTGTTTCAAGAATTTTTTGCTTAGTCATTTCCGGTTCTAAATTATTGCTGACAACAGGCGGTGGGATTGTAATTTTCTTGTGTGGGATAGTTAAAATTGGTGGTGGTTTTCGAATACTTATATCAGGGCCATTTTTTATAAAACTACTATTTAACATTTTTGCCTGGTTCAATTGTAACTCACATTTCTGTATTCTATTTTCTATATGTTCCTTATGTGTATTTCGTTCTAAAAACTTGTTCGCCGTTGGCTTCAATTCAATTGTTTTCATTGAATTGTTCATATGTGTAGTATCAAAATTCTTAAGTTGACTTTCTAACTTATCAAAGTTTTTAATAGTGGCCAATTTAAGATATTTTTCTTTATCAAGTATTTTAAGTGTCTTAATGGGCTCATTAAACATATCGATTTTCACCTTTTCGATTTCTTTGAGAGGTTCATATTTAGATAACTTAGGCAGTTTTTCAATAGGTTCAAACTCTTTAAATGGTTTTTCTTCAATTCTATAGATTTGTTTACATTCTGTATTTTGTCCCGGGCGAGACTTTATAATTTTATAATCCAATATTTCAAACTTTCTGTTTCTCGACTTAGGACTGTCAGTAATTTTGACCAGGTCCTTAGAAAAAATGAACTTGTTTTCTTCAATTTTACTTTGTGGAGGCTTTTCTGCGTCAGGAAACATTTTGGTGATATCAGCAATTTTTTTGGACGTTTTAATAGTGCTTGTAGGCATGGGCAAAACTCTGCTCATTGGTCTGCCATGAGAAGTGGGCGGTTTGGGTATTGGAGGGACTATGTTCATTGGAATATTTTGATCAGAAACAAATGGGGCTGTTGGCAAGTTGATGCAATTCTGGGCAACTGTTGCAATTGGTTTTTGAGTCGTGGGCGGCTGTGAATAAATTATTGTGGGATTTTGAGATGTCACTACAGCAGCAGGTTGATTTTGTGAATATTGTTGTGGTATTTCAATTTGACTAGGATTGACTAAGACAAAGCTATTTGATGAAACATCAAGAACTGGCTCTAATTTACTTGTTTGGAAGACTTGGGTGGTAGTACTATAGCTGCTGTTGGCAGTAAGTACACCAGGAACAGGTGTAGGGAGGAATTGTTGGCTTTGCATTACAGTATTTTGCACTATGGTTTCAAATCCGTAATAGATTTGTGGTTGTGGTTGCTGAGTCCATCCGAAAGTGCCGCTACTGTCTAAAACCAATTGCTGAGGTTGCTGTACTATAACAGTTGTGGGTTGTATGCTCGGTAAAATTCCAATGACATTACCATCGGAACGAATTTGTAACAATTGAGTCTGAGGTTGAACTTGAGGAGCAATTTGTACATATTGAACACCTTGATTTGTTTGTGACTGTCCAAAAGCTTCAACAAATGGTACAAATCCTGGGGTGGGTGTTGGCTGAATCGGTTGTAACACAACAGGCTCTCTGCGAGCTGGTTGTTGTCTTTGCACTAAAACTTGCTGTACTTGTTGCAATGTCATTGGTTGAGCTTGCGTCTGTTGTACTTGTTGAAATTCAATAGACGGTTGCACAATTTGTGGTGTCAATGATGGTCCCACGCATAACGGAACTGGTATAGAAATTGTAGCTGAAGTTGGTTGAGGATCTGCTATTGTAATAGTAGGTTGAACAGTAACTGATTGAGGTTGCGGGGCTGGAGTTGCATCTGGTGGAACAACATTAACCACTGAGGTGTGAACTTGACTTTGATATGACTCATAAGCTTGTATAAGAACAGGTTGTGTTGGTTCATTAACTTGAACAGTAACTTCAATAGGTTGTGTTGTTGGCATATCAATATCCTCTACAGCATGAGGGATTATGTCTTGTTCTGGTGCATTTTCAGAATCGCTTTCACTAGTGCACAATACTTCACATGTATCTAAGTGTCTTTTGTAACTAGCTTGAGTGCGGTAAGTACATTGGCATTTCTCACATGTTACTGGTTCCTCTGAGAGACTCCACGGATTTATAGAGTCGATACCAATGGGTGAGTCGCATTCACTAGAACTACTATCATCAAATGCTCCATCTACTTGTAGAAGCAGCATATTATTGGATGGTTCTTTACTTATTTTCCTTTTCTTTGTTATTGGAGGGAGGGTACTGTCCAACTTATAACTTAAAGTTAGACTTAGTGGTGGTACTCTCGATTTTAGCCCTGGATCAGATTTTGTTCTATTAAATTCCCTTCCAGAAGACTTAAAATCCGGCGTGTCTACTGTTGAATCCTCATCCTCGGCCTTTTTCAAAGATTCAGCTATACTTTCAGTATTGCTGTTTTCTAAATTAAGCATATCCTCATAACTAAAGTTGGGGAAAATATCTTGTACAGATATACCATCTAAAATATCATGAGGCAGATCTTCCAAAATTGTGTCAGTAAGTTCAGGAGACAAAAGTTCTGCGCCATTTTTTTCTTCTTCATCCTCATAGTCTATTTCATCAGGTTTTTTCTCATAAATTTTTTGCCAATCTTTAACTTCCTTCATTGCTTTTTCCACTTCTACTTTCTCTAATGTGTGATCTACTGTAAAGTTTTTGTCAACAGTTAGAGTTGTAATGTTAGGATTTTGAACAGATGTTCTTATCACATATGTGATTAATCTCCAAGGTTCAACAGTGGACCAAAATATACGGTAACAAACAAATCCAGTTGGAATGATAGCATCTGCAGTGTCTGAAATAAAAGGTTCAATTTTTCCTAAATTTGTAATATTTAGGGAACCTATAGAACAATTGACATTTTCAGGTTCAGATCTAATATTTTCTTTTGAATAATGTTCCACAAACAGACTTCTGTTAAGATTAAAATCTTCATCAATCTTCAGATAACTCTGTGAACTATCTAATGGATGTTTAGAACAATAGCACATCTTATTAACTGCTTTAAAATTAAAGCTGGCTTTTCTGGCACATACAAAGTGATAACTCTCATTTCTACAAATGTGGCACTGCAAACTAGCTCCAATTTTGTTACAGGAGGAACATTTAATCTCTCTACTTTTTTCTATAGTTTCTGTAACATTTTGTAAAT
>JARFXV010000880.1:5000-42856 GCA_031761425.1 Cosmopolites sordidus | reverse complement strand
ATTCCCCAGAATCATTCCGTTGTCTATCGCCCACATTATCAGCTGTTCACCCCTTTTATCCTCTATTTCCCCCCCCCAGGCCTGATTTTTCGCATTAAAATCCCCCGCCACTATTAGCTTCCCTTTTCCAAATTTCCCTTTTTCGTCAGTGAATACGAGTCCTCCATTACTGGGTTCCTCGTACACACTAACTACTTTAATATCCCCAATTTCTACTGTAGTGACGTTTTTACTCGATTCTTCGTCTATCATTATTGCCCTTATACCCTCCCTTACCAGTATTACCGCTTTTACTCCCAGCCCTTTCCTGAAAATTTCCCACCCTTCCCACGCGCTCATCCTGTGCGGAGGCTCCTGCACCAGCACCACGTCTATTTCCCATTCAACCGCATTCACTCTCATCAGTCTCTCCGCTTGCGTTCCTCTTCCCAAATTGATCTGCAGTATCTTCATTAGTACCCGTAGTCTACTCGTTTCTTTGTGTCAGCCATCCTAGCCGCGAATATCGGACATCCCTTATCGTTTGCCCCGTGCCTAACGCCATCTTTTAAACCACTTCTCACACAGTTCACGCACTTCTTCTCATTCCTGTCACACTTCCTCATATCGTGTTCACCACCACAATTGCCACAAGCTACTGCTGCTGTGCAATGCCTCTGCAGATGTCCAAATCTGCAGCACTTAAAACACTGCAGGACATCCTCGAATACTTCCACATACACGCTAACCAAACCAACATTCACTCGTCCCCTTTCAATTAATTTTCTACACACATCAGGCCTAACTTCCAAGACCCAATTCTCCTTCGTCACATCCCTACATGTAAACTTTCTGATTACTTTAAAAACATTCATTTCTCTTTCATTCCCGACAATCTGTTTTATTTCCTCATTCTCGTTTATTATTTCACTCATTAGCTCGCTGTCTCTATACCCTTTCTCAACTCCTGTTATTTTTACTTTTGGCTTAATCTTTTTTCCTTCTCTTACTTCCATATCTTTCATTCCTCTGATTTTTTCTACAATTTTTTTCTTCTGTTCCTCATCCCTACACTCGAGAACCACCGCGCCGCCATTCAGTTTTCTGCACTTTTTTATTCCCTCTCTCCCTATTTCCGCATACGTCAGCTTCTTTTTTACCGCCTCTATTGTCGTTTTCCCGTCAGCCTTTCCCTTAATCCATACTTCCTGTTTAGGCAGCGGTGGTTTCCACTCTTCCTTCCTTGTCACCTGCTTGTTTCCCATTTTTTTCACCGCTCTCGCGTACGACCTTCCTTCCCCTTCCCCCTCACTTTCGCTACCATCACTCTGACTCCTTTCGCTACTGTCGCTTTCTACTTCTTTCCTTCTTTCAGTCCTTTCTCTTTCCCCCTTTTTTCCTTTCCCATTCGTCTCTCTAATTAGCATCTCTATCTTACTCATTCTTTCATTCATACATTCCTCCATTTTAGCCATTCTCTCCTCTATATTTACTTCCCTCTCCATCCTCCCTTTTTCCGTTTTTTAATTCGTTTATTTTCTTACTAATCTCATTAACATTTTTGTCTATCTTATCTAGCAACTTACGCGCCTGTTCCTGATCCGCCATATTAAATTTTGCCTTACCCTTGGCCTTGCCTGACTGCCCGTACCGGGCCGTGGTCATCCTCCTCAATTCGTTAGTTCCTTTATTAATCTCTATAAAAAATTTTACAAATTCAATATCATAATTATCATTAACGACCTCTGTCGACAGCTCTTCCGATTCCATCACCCGTTCCTCCATGTCCTCTTCCTCCTCTGATTGATCCTGGTCCTCTTCTCCATTCCTATTCCTTCTTCCTCCTTCCTCTCTCTCTCTGGATCCGGCGTTGGCAGCTCCCCTCTTCTTCTGTCCTTCCTCCTCTTCTTCTCCCATTCCGTTCCCCTGCGCTTTCGACTTTTTCCTCCTCTCTTCCTCCTTTATGGCCACCACTGATCATCTTCCTTCCTTTTTCCCCCCCTGATTTGTCCCCTTTGTCCTCTTCGTCCATTACCCCCTTTATTTAATTGTTCTTTTTATTGTTTTTTTTTTTTGCACCTGACCGCACTTTTTAAATTAATTTACGGTCACGCAAAAAACTCTCTTTATTCCGCACACCAAGATGGCGTCCACTCGCGCAATCTCCGCCTTATAATGGCGACCAAGATGGCGCCCAAGATGGCGACCAAGATGGCGACCAAGATGGGCGATCAAGATGGCGACCAAGATGGCGACCAAGATGGCGACCAGTTAGCTCCGCCCACACACGTCTGCTCCGCGTCGACTATTACCGACCGTGCACTGCTTTACCGATCGGTCGACACGTACGCCAAACTTTAACCTAACAATTCCTTACGTCACTTTTTCACTTTTATTTTGTTATTTTCACTCTAAAAACGTCTTTTTCCGCGCAGTTTTTTATATTAAAGTGTACGTAAACACTGCCCCTACCTTTTTCACTACTTTTTTTCTTTTTTCCTCCTTTATTTTCACCATAAACTAGTCACTTTCTCTACACGACTACGTGACACGTCCGTTCTGTTCAGCTATCAGAGGCGAACTGAGTGGGTAGGGACAGTGGGAATCTCGTTAATCCATTCATGCGCGTCACTTAATTAGATGACGAGGCATTTGGCTACCTTAAGAGAGTCATAGTTACTCCCGCCGTTTACCCGCGCTTGATTGAATTTCTTCACTTTGACATTCAGAGCACTGGGCAGAAATCACATTGCGTCAACATCACGTTTAAGACCATCGCAATGCTTTGTTTTAATTAGACAGTCGGATTCCCCCGGTCCGTGCCAGTTCTGAGCTGACCGTTAAATAGCGGCCGAAGAGGACACCGAAAAGCGACGCCGACGAACGTCGCGCGCGAACACGACGAAACACCAACGCCACCGTCTCGGGCCTCGCAGCAAAGCGGTTCCGCGGGAGGCCAAGGCACAGGACCGAGCTCGGATCCGGTTCGAGAGCGCGAACCCTCAAACCTTCACCTCGCCCAGGCCCGGCTCGTTAACCAGGACCCGCTTCCTCGCCAAGCCCGACACGCCCCGATCCTCAGAGCCAATCCTTATCCCGAAGTTACGGATCCAATTTGCCGACTTCCCTTACCTACATTATTCTATCGACTAGAGGCTCTTCACCTTGGAGACCTGCTGCGGATATGGGTACGAACTGGCGCGACGCCTCCACGTGGCCCTCTCCCGGATTTTCAAGGTCCGAGGGGAAGAACCGGACACCGCGGCAACTGCGGTGCTCTTCGCGTTCCAAACCATATCTCCCTGCTAGAGGATTCCATGGAACTCGAACGCTCATGCAGAAAAGAAAACTCTTCCCGGATCTCCCGACGGCGTCTCCGGGTCCTTTTGGGTTACCCCGACGAACTCTCTTGCGAGGGCCCGACTTATTAACGGTTCCGCTGCCAGGTTCCGGAATAGGAACCGGATTCCCTTTCGCCCGACGGGTGTGTGTGTGTGTGTCTGTACGTATATTAGATGTTATTTATAATCAAATAATCACTTAAATTAACCTACACCACATCGACATCGGCTTTCGCCTAGGGCTTAGGATCGACTGACTCGTGTGCAACGGCTGTTCACACGAAACCCTTCTCCACGTCAGTCCTCCAGGGCCTCGCTGGAGTATTTGCTACTACCACCAAGATCTGCACCGACGGCGGCTCCAGACGGCCTCACGGCCAGCCCTTCTGCGCTCACCGCCGCGACCCTCCTACTCGTCAGAGCTTCATGACGACGCGCGCGAACGCGTCGTCGCACATGCCGCTGACGGTCGAGTATAAGCACGACGCTTCAGCGCCATCCATTTTCAGGGCTAGTAACTTCGGCAGGTGAGTTGTTACACACTCCTTGGCGGATTCCGACTTCCATGGCCACCGTCCTGCTGTCTTAAGTTACCAACGCCTTTCATGGTATCCCATAAGCGTCGATTTAGGCGCTTTAACTCGACGTTTGGTTCATCCCACAGCGCCAGTTCTGCTTACCAAAAATGGCCCACTTGGCACTCTGATCCGAAATCTCGCGGCTTCACAGTTTAAGCAAGCCGGAGATCTCACCCATTTAAAGTTTGAGAATAGGTTGAGGTCGTTTCGACCCCAATGCCTCTAATCATTCGCTTTACCGGATGAGACTCGTGCTCGACGAGCGCCAGCTATCCTGAGGGAAACTTCGGAGGGAACCAGCTACTAGATGGTTCGATTAGTCTTTCGCCCCTATACCCAGTTCCGACGATCGATTTGCACGTCAGAATCGCTACGGACCTCCATCAGGGTTTCCCCTGACTTCGTCCTGACCAGGCATAGTTCACCATCTTTCGGGTCCCAGCGTGTACGCTCTTGGTGCGCCTCTTCTCGCGATGAGAACGAGACGCCCCGGGAATGCGAAGCGACAACTTTTAAGGGTTGATCGCCCATCTTCCCTAGATTCGTGCGAGACGAACTTTCACTTTCATTGCGCCTTTAGGTTTAGTGATTCCCAATGACTCGCGCACATGCTAGACTCCTTGGTCCGTGTTTCAAGACGGGTCCTGAAAGTACCCAAAGCTATAGCGTCGCAGATCGGTCTACGGTCAGATGACTAGGTCTGTTCGAGAACTTCGAGGCCAACAGTCACCAGAGGTCGGAACCGGCACCAGGTCCGATGGCCGACTACATCTGGCGCGCTTGCCCCGAGTCGAACGCTCCTCTCTCGTAAAAGGGGTAGCGACCCTAAACCTTTCGTATACCGTCGAGCGAGTCGATCGGGTTGAGACGACACGAGGGTCCGTAAATATGCGCGGCCGAAACCGTATTTACGGGCTCCACCCCGAGCCTTAGATCGACGCCCAACGGATCGCGACGTCCTACCAGGAGAAAAGTGCACGCGTTCGTCGCCGGATCGACGAACGACGAAAGGTGCGAGAGACACGTCCGAAAACGTCTCTCCCGTCACGCGATCGTCGGCCGCCGACGACGAGCCGCGAATGAATTTCTCCCTTCGACCTTTCGGGTTTCTCAGGTTTACCCCTAAACGGTTTCACGTACTCTTGAACTCTCTCTTCAAAGTGCTTTTCAACTTTCCCTCACGGTACTTGTTCGCTATCGGTCTCGTGGTCATATTTAGCCTTAGATGGAGTTTACCACCCACTTAGGGCTGCACTCTCAAGCAACCCGACTCTAAGGAGAGATCCTCCCGCCGTCAGCGATGGTCACTACGGGCCTGGCACCCTCTGTGGGCTGTGGCCCCGTTCAAGAAGGACTTGGACGCATCGCGTAACTTCGAGATGATGGACCCTCCCGAACACCACATTTCCCGGCACCCGGTGTCGGCCGCGGGATTCGGTGCTGGGCTCTTCCCTGTTCGCTCGCAGCTACTAGGGGAATCCTGGTTAGTTTCTTTTCCTCCGCTTAGTAATATGCTTAAATTCGGCGGGTAGTCTCACCTGCTCTGAGGTCGATAGATATATATATATATATATAAATATAATAATGGTAAATAAAGCTGCGCCCGCCGCGTGTATATAAGTAGTAGCCTCGACATCGTATAACAAACGATCAGACGTCGCATATCCTTTAATTAAAGAATATATATTATCGGACACGACGACCGAAAACGATGCGATGCGACACGCACGGCACACTTTCGCTTAATTCGCATGAAAACGGCGAATTAAGATCGTCCTTACGATTTAAGACGTCGCGCGCACCTGCCACGCGTTCGCGAAGGCGAATCGACGGCAACAGGCGCTCGCGTCACGACGTCCAACACGCTCCGTCGTCATTATCCGAATCAACGCGACAGACAGATGGTACATCGTCGTCGTCGTCGTCGTCATTTTCGGACAAAACCGAGCAGTCTTTAAATAAGGTACGACCCTCAGCCAGGAGTGGTCCGGGAATGGAATCCCAGGACCGCAATGTGCGTTCGAAGTGTCGATGTTCATGTGTCCTGCAGTTCACAAGTTGACGCGCAATTAGCTGCGTTCTTCATCGACCCACGAGCCAAGTGATCCACCGTTTAGGGTAATCTTTTTTATCGATTCATTTAACGAGAAGGAAACTATCGCCACGACGATGACGACGACCAAGGCGAACCTCGTCATCGCGGCGTGGCAGTAATGGTCCGACTCGTTTGTGATGCGAGAAATAAAATACTTCTCCGTATCGGTGACGTTCATTTTAAGAAATGTAAATGGCAAGATTCCGAAATTTTTAAACGAAACGTTGAAATATTATCCACCGTCGACATCGTTGTCGTCGTCGTCGTCGACAAACGAACGGTGTTTTATATTACGTTTCTCTCGTCACGGTAACGGTCGTCGTCGTCGTCGTCGTCAGTCGACAGCGTCGACGACAAAAACCGCAACGAATGTTTAAAAATCATAACGGAATCGATTATGATGAAGATATGGTTAATGGTCCATATCATACACATCACACAGAAACGACCACGACAACCACAACGACGTTACAGACAGATCACGTGTGCGTGCGTGTGCGTTAAATGTGAAAACTTAAAGATCGTACGGGCGCATATCGTTTAAATACCGTCGGGAAGGAAAATCCACGAGGATTTTTTATCCCTTAGATTTTTCGTACTCTGGCTGACTCGCTCACTCACTCACTCACTCACTCACTTTCCAGATAGATAGTGAGTGGGCGAGTGAGCGAGCGAGCTAGCTAGCTAGCTAGCGTAGAAACATAAATCTAGGTACCCGATACAAATTCTTTTTTCCGTTTTCGTCTTGCACGCACCAACGAGCGATACGAGCTGCTGTCGTTCGTCGAGGATCGTCAAAGTTGTCGTTCCCTTGTGTCTCTTAATAAAATAAAAGATAGTTCGAATTATTCGAGAGAATAATTACAGACGTGTTCTTAATCGCGCGTCAGATGACGGCAATCGATCACTGTAATGATCCTTCCGCAGGTTCACCTACGGAAACCTTGTTACGACTTTTACTTCCTCTAAATGATCAAGTTTGGTCATCTTTTCTTACACATCGACGACACCGAAGCGCCATCGCGTGTCGATCCGAAGACCTCACTAAATCATTCAATCGGTAGTAGCGACGGGCGGTGTGTACAAAGGGCAGGGACGTAATCAACGCGAGCTTATGACTCGCGCTTACTGGGAATTCCTCGTTCATGGGGAACAATTGCAAGCCCCAATCCCTAGCACGAAGGAGGTTCAGCGGGTTACCCGGGCCGCTCGGCCAGGGAAGACACGCTGATTCCTTCAGTGTAGCGCGCGTGCGGCCCAGAACATCTAAGGGCATCACAGACCTGTTATTGCTCAATCTCGTGCGGCTAGAAGCCGCCTGTCCCTCTAAGAAGAAATGTTTGTACGCCGACAGTAAAAACCGCGCGCGAACGGCGGAGCCCGTGAGGACCCCGCACGTACGGCGGGCCTTTGCGATGTCAAAAAGCGCCTAGTTAGCAGGCTAGAGTCTCGTTCGTTATCGGAATTAACCAGACAAATCGCTCCACCAACTAAGAACGGCCATGCACCACCACCCACCGAATCAAGAAAGAGCTCTCAATCTGTCAATCCTTCCGGTGTCCGGGCCTGGTGAGGTTTCCCGTGTTGAGTCAAATTAAGCCGCAGGCTCCACTCCTGGTGGTGCCCTTCCGTCAATTCCTTTAAGTTTCAGCTTTGCAACCATACTTCCCCCGGAACCCAAAAGCTTTGGTTTCCCGGAAGCTGCCCGTCGAGTCATCGGAGGAACGTCGACGGATCGCTAGCTGGCATCGTTTAAGGTTAGAACTAGGGCGGTATCTGATCGCCTTCGAACCTCTAACTTTCGTTCTTGATCAATGAAAGCGTTTTTGGCAAATGCTTTCGCTTCCGTTCGTCTTGCGACGATCCAAGAATTTCACCTCTAACGTCGCAATACGAATGCCCCCATCCGTTCCTATTAATCATTACCTCGGGGTTCCGAAAACCAACAAAATAGAACCGAGGTCCTATTCCATTATTCCATGCATACAGTATTCAGGCGAAATTTTAGCCTGCTTTAAGCACTCTAATTTGTTCAAAGTAAACGTGCCGGCCCACCTCGACACTCAGTGAAGAGCACCGCGGCAGGATTGATTTGGGCCGCCGTTAAACCGCCAACGAACGCACGCCGCGAGGCGCACGCCCGAACAGACGGCAACCGACTAAGCCCACCGGCAGGACGTCTCGCGAAACGCCAGTTAACACCGCGGACGATGAACCGGCGGCGCGAGACACAAATTCGACTACGAGCTTTTTAACCGCAACAACTTTAATATACGCTATTGGAGCTGGAATTACCGCGGCTGCTGGCACCAGACTGGCCCTCCAATTGATCCTCGTTAAAGGGTTTAGAGTGTACTCATTCCGATTACGGGGCCTCGGATGAGTCCCGTATCGTTATTTTTCGTCACTACCTCCCCGTGCCGGGAGTGGGTAATTTGCGCGCCTGCTGCCTTCCTTGGATGTGGTAGCCGTTTCTCAGGCTCCCTCTCCGGAATCGAACCCTGATTCCCCGTTACCCGTTACGACCATGGTAGGCGCAGAACCTACCATCGACAGTTGATAAGGCAGACATTTGAAAGATGCGTCGCCGGTGCGAGACCGTGCGATCAGCGTAAAGTTATTCAGAGTCACCAAGTTGTACGATGACGAGCGCGAACCCGCCACCGATTGGTTTTGATCTAATAAAAGCACTCCTTCCATCTCTGGTCGGAGCTCTGTTTGCATGTATTAGCTCTAGAATTACCACAGTTATCCAAGTAATTGTGGGTACGATCTAAGGAACCATAACTGATTTAATGAGCCTTTCGCGGTTTCACCTTAATTCGGCTTGTACTGAGACATGCATGGCTTAATCTTTGAGACAAGCATATGACTACTGGCAGGATCAACCAGGGAACTGTGCGCGCGAGCTGCAATTGCTGCTGCTGCTGCTGCTGTTGTCCGCACGTCGAGTGTCGTTCGTTTCGCCGTCGCTCGCTCGTTCGTTTACCACCCTCCTCCTCCAGGCAGGCGGCGGCGCACAACGGTGCGTCGTGGTCTGTATGGATCGGTGGGCGATTGCGTGCGTGCGTGCGTAGGTACGAGAAACGTGACGACTTTCTCGATGACGACGACGAGTGTGCGTCGAGACGACGGAAAAACCGGTCAAGACGCCACGCTCTTGCATTATAATTAGTGTCTTGTGTCGTATCATCGGTTCTTTTTTTTAATTATTATTATTACTATTATTATTTGTCTTAAACAACTACCACCGTTTTTATATATTTATTCGTGTGTGAGATGTAGCCGTCGGAGTGTATTGCTGCTGCGCTATCGATCGTCATTAATTTTATCGTCTGCGTCACCGCGCGTCATGCCGTCACACGATTTATTACATCGGGCGGCGGCGGCGGCGGCAGCAACGACAAAGGTACGTTCGAAGACAACAGCACTACTCCCCGTCGTCGTACTCGTAGAACGAAATAATATCAAAAACGTAGTTTGTATAATAAATCAAAAAAAAAATCGATGCAAACGACCAACCGAGCACAACCGATACGACCATACATAAGATATATCGTCGTTCGGCATCAATAAAACCTCGAAACATTCTCTCCGAACCACTTCGCTAGATTGAAAGCGACAAGGGAAACTCGTACGAGAAGCGTTTCGTGTTAGAAAACTCGCTCGGAAAGCTGAGAGTTACCGCACGTGTACGTTATTGTTACAGACTTTTCGCATGAACGCATTATTATATAAGGAACATGCGAAAATGTCAACACAAAATACAACCGATCGCATATGAATCGTGACACGTAAAAATTTAACGGTCCGCCGAATTCACGATCTCGCTGTGTGTAGTAAAAATCACCACATTAGAGGGACCCGATTGTGTATCCGAACAGACGACTTGACTCGCCGCTCGAACCTCGGATCACCACATGAGGCGGCGGAATCTTAAATCCGGCGTCGATCCGCGAACGACGGCACGACCCTGATTTACAAGCAACACCGACCGATTGGAAAACGTTCGGCAAAAACGATCGATACATCATATATGTGAGATTTTGTAATTATATATATTTGTATGTGTTTGTATATTTATGTGTTTATACATATATATATATAAAAAAAGTGTGTAAATATAATATATGTATATATGTATATATATATATATATATATATATATATATATATATATATATATATATATATATATATATATATATATATATATATATATATTTATATATATACGTATGTATATACGTATATATATACATATATATATATATATATATATATATATATATATATATATATATATATATATATATATATATATATATATATATATACAAATATATATATATATATATATATATATATATATATATATATATATATATATATATATATATATACATATATATACATATATATATATATATATATATATATATATATATATATATATATATATATATATATATATATCCAGCCTAAGATACTGGACGGGTCACGGGTGGTGGATAGTGAAAGTTCCATTAGATATTAATGGACAGCTGCGAATATCTCAAAATAAGCAGCCCCGAACCAAGGCACAAAAAAAAACAAAATCCACTTAGCGTCTGACTTGTATCAAGCGGTTGAATGGTCAGCGTCTGTTCACCAGTGGTGCGGCTGATATTTAAATTCTGGAACTAACCCCCTCCAGTCTTAACCTCTGAACCGTCATGGTTCAAACCTTTAATTCAAAGTACAAGATGAATCGTTCTAGTAATTACAAAATTACCCCAGGAGGTAGACAATCCTCTGCCAACCGGACTTTCGGATTCTGGGGCGTCCGGGCTAAGTAAATAATCGACTTATGACACTATCCTCAAATGTGCTAACAAAAACTATACATTAATCAATGCACACCTCCCGGTTAACGAAGAAAATAAATCTAATCTTGAAAAAGTAAATAAGTCCTGGGAAATTCTGGAAAAGACTATCTCTAAATTTCCTACCAACCATGTAAAAATCCTATCGGGTGATTTCAACGCCGCCCAACTAGGGAAAGAAAAAAGTACAGGAAGGAAAACTGTCGGCAGTTTTCCAACTCATAAATGGGCCAACCATAATGGTAGAAAATTGGTTGAACTATGTTCGCAGTTTAATCTAAGAAGGATGTCAACACAATTTAAGAAGAAAATAACAAAACAAAAGACATGGATGTGCCCAAACACGTACATGGATGAATTTCAAAATGACCATGTTGCCAATTCGTACCCCAATTATAAAGAGATTTTGAACGTTCGAGTCGATAAAGGAGCAAATATAGACACGGATCACCACCTGACTAGTATCAAACTTAGCTGAAAACCTCGAAAACTTATTCAAAAGAGGCTGCTAATACCAAAGTTTGACCCAACGAAAATAAAACCAGCCCTAACAGAAGAGCTAGATAAACAACCAGCACAGAACTGGCAAGAATTGAAACAAAAAATTATTAAAACAGCCTTAAAGTTGGTCCCTTTACAAAAACGTAGAAAACATCCGTGGTGGGATGAAGTTTGCGAGCAAGGAGTATTAAGCCGAAGTAAAACATTCAAAGATTGGAACAGTCAAAAGACAGTTATAAACTATAACATCTTTTTGGAAGTAAGAAAAGAAACATCGAAGCTAGTTAGAGAAACTAAAAGAAAATATGAAAACAATCAACTTATTGAAATAGAAAAAGATTTCCAAAAAACTAACACCCGAAACTTTTATAAAACATTTAAAACTAAATTAATAGGCTATCAACCGCAAAGTCTTTGCTTCCAAAATGAAAACGGACAATCAGCTCTAAATAACCAAGACAATTGCAAAGAACTAGCGAAATATTTAGAACAAATAGTAAACTGTCCTGAGCCCTTAAACAAATTAGCAACACTAAACCCTAAACAAACAAACCCAGATTCATTACCACCGAAAGAAGATGAAATAATTAGGCAAATCGAGCGGCTTAAAAATGACAAAGCTTCTGGAGAAGATGGAATCACTGCTGAACTTTTGAAATCCGCTGGTCCCCAGGTACACAATCAAGGAAATAACCAAAATTCTACGAGAAGTTAGGCGAACCGAACGGATTCCGGAAGATTGGAAAGAAGCTCTAATCTATCTACTACATAGGAAAGGACATAGAACGGATGTAAACAACTATAGAGGGATATTTCTTCTCCCAGTTTGTTACAAGATTCTATCTCAATGTCTACTAGACAGAGCACAGGGACAGTTAGAACCTAACATTGGTGAATATCAACCAGGTTTTCGACCGGGGGGCAGATCCAGCCCTGAACAGATCCTGAATCTAAAGTTGATTCTAAGACATCAAGAACTGTACAATAAAAATCTCGTCTGTACATTTGTGGATTTCAAAAAAGCATGAGACTCTATTGACCGCGAATCTTTATTCCGAATCTTCCGAAAGAACAAGGACCAGATCTCTGAAAAAACGCTGGGGATTATTAAAGCAACGTTAACTAACACAAGGTTAAAAGTAAAATTCATGGTTGACATCTCTCAGAGCCCTTCGAAATTAAAACTGGAGTGAGACGAGGGGATGGAGGACTCTCGCCACTCCTATTTAACTGTGTTCTAGAAAAAATAATATAGGAGTGGCGTGAAAAAAAATAAGTTGGCCCTGAATGTTGACCAGCCCATTAAACTGGGGAGAACCAACATCAATACTGATTGTCTGGCATCTGCTGATGATCTAGCAATTTTAGCTCAAGATATATTAAGGGCACAGATACAGATTGAAATCCTAAAGGAAACAGACTAAGCACGCCATAAGCTAACATGACCTGCAACAGACTAAGAACGCCATTTCTAAAAACAAAATATGGTAACATCAGACGAGTCTCTCAATTCAAATATTTGGGTGAAATAATCATGGAAAATGGATTGGAAAAAGCGGCCAATAAGGATAGATGTCAAAAAATGGAAACGGCATTAAGGCTTACACAAAATATTTATAACAAAAAGTGCCTATCTAAAAACATAAAACTGAGACATTACAACACAATTATTAAGCCAGAATGTCTATATGCTGCAGAAACGCTCATTTTGAATAGAAAGAGGGACATCGAGGACATTGAAAAGAAGGAAAGAAAAATCCTAGGCCCCAAACAAATAAATAGCCACAACATACCGACATCGGGAATACCAAGAGATCAAACAATACTCAGATATACATAGCGATATGTGAGAAAAAGAAGACTTAAATTTTACGGACACATAAAACGGATGAATCCGAGTAGGCTAACTAGACAAATAGTCGAATTTTATGAAAATAGGAGTAGAGTCGACTTCGACTTATCTAGCCAGGCTTTTGGGTTAGCCCTCAAGGCTCTTGCCCGTTTCTAGTCAACTTTACCCTATATGGGCACTAATTTTTTAGGGTCTCTATCTGACCCGGGTATGCCTAGCAAGTGGCATAGATAAGAAAGGATAGTCTATAAGATGATCCTGGCGAACTTCTGAGATTAATATGAAAGAAAAGGAAAATGAAATTTTGCTTTTTCCCCATCAGCAATATGACGGGTTTTTTGCCATTGGTCCGGTCCGATCGATCGGAGATGATCTCTCAGACCGCCTGGCCACGGCGGTTAGGGACTGTTGTCGAAGCGGTCTTACGCGAGCCGGGAATCGAAAATTCGATTCCTTTCTGCTCGCAGCCCGTAAGGCAAATTGGGGCAATTGGCTAGCTTTACCCGGAAAATCCGGGTAGGTTGTCCGGTATAGATAGGACTAGCGGGTTTTCGCTCAAGCTTGCCTGTAGGCAAAACTTGGCGTAAATTTGGGAATGGAATTTAGAGACCGGGGGTACACCGGTCTCTATAATAATTTGAGTGTTTCGAACGTACCACGGCGCGTTTAGTGCCATACGCAAGGTTTTGTTCTGAAACGTTTGTGAAGTTATTTAGCCGCCGTCGGCGTTAGAAAACGAAAATAAATCGTAAGACCGTATAAATAAAAGGGACTTATCATTGTTACGTAAAATTGGGTTTTAACTATCGGAGATAGTTTACTCGAACGACAAATCAAGAAGTACAAAAGTTTGAGGATTCCGTACCCCTTGCTGATAGGAGTAGAGCTAAAGTAGAAATAATTAGATGGATTGCTGCAATTAAAGAGGACCTAAGATCAGCAAATATTACACAAAGTGAAATTCAGGATAGAGGCTGTTTCAGACACAAGGTGAACGTTTGGAAGGTTGGCCAGAGAGAAAAATGTAGGAAGACCGGAACAACTTGGTCTGACGAAAGGAAAAACGCTCATAGCGAAAGAATGAAATTAGTATGGGTGCGAAGGAAGGTTAACAACAACAAACGCCTCTAATTGTACATCGCGTGGTCCACCAGGGCCCATAAGTAAATAATAATAATAATATATATATATATATATATATATATATATATATATATATATATATATATATATATATATATATATATATATATATATATATCAGATAAATTTTGGAACAAAGTATGTTACACCAAGAGTCAATAACCACCTGAGGGTTCCCGCGAAAAAAAAATAAGGACATTTAAAAAACCAACGACACCTATGGAGGCTGTCTTTTTTCTTCGACGAATTTTGGGAAAACCGGCCAAAACCATAGAGCCCGGCTAGCACATATCATGTACAAGATGGACGACTCTCGGATAGATCGAAAGTTTTTATTTTTCGAGAATAATCATTTACATCCTATACACATACACTCTAAAAAAGCGTCGAGCGTTATCGCTGGAAAAAAAAAATCCCGCTAATTTCAACTCGGGCATTAAGCCACAATAATATTCGGGTTTTCAGTTTGTGTGTGTGTGTGTTTAAAAATATTTTACTTTCATGCATCTAATGCTAATTTCGAACCTAGATGTCTGTGCGGATAGGCGATATGCTTGATATTTTTTTTTTTATATTTAAAATTCGTGGCTCTGAAAAGAGCCATTTTCTTTTTATTATCGTTCGAAATATTAATCTCGCCAGTTCTTGCTTCTGATCTTTGATACGTTTATCTATTTTTACTTGGAACTGGTGTATTTGGTCACGGCTTTGGTCCCCTCGCTAACGGCGTGTTTGGCTAATTCACCCGGTAAAAGTAATCTGACCGCCGTTTGAATTTCTCTACTGGTTATGGTCGATCTTTTGTTGTAATGAGCCAAACGCGATGCTTCGGCCGCTATCCTCTCGAAAATGTCATTAACGAAAGAATTCATGATCGACATGGCCTTGCTGGAAATTCCCGTATCCGGATGTACCTGTTTCAGCACTTTGTAAATATAAATGGCGTAACTTTCCTTCCTCCTGCGCTTCTTTTTTTTATCACCTTTCGAGATGTTTTTTTGTGCCTTTCCCGCTTTTTTGGCCGCTTTCCCGCTAGTTTTTGGTGGCATTATGGACAAAGAGGACGATTTTTTTTTAAATGTACATACGGTACAATAAAAATCCGTATCATAAATTGACCCTTGAGCCGATAAAAGTTCACTTCTTTTTTGTACTGGAGCGTACGGGTACGATATGCTCCGCCCATTTAACCGTAAGGCGTATTTTTACGATTCCATTGGAGACTGTACCGCCGCATATATATAAAAAGGAAGGAAAGAAGGGGGGGACCATCTATATCATCAGTTCAGTCCGAGTCATCGAAGAGACAACATCTCTAAGATAACCGATCTGTATTTTCTACCTGTCGTTTGTACAGTGTTCGCACGGTCGAACGAAAACTACCTGCCTACCGAGACATCGCCGCAGAGTCTAGCCAGTCCGACGCCGCCGGCACCGATGTGGGGACCCGTTTCCACAGTCAGGTAGCCGACAAGCCAAAGACTGCCGACAACAGCTGCCATGTCGTCACAGCCAGACGCCACCATGGCGAGACAACCCGACGCCGCCGAACCCTCCGATGTAAACGTAAAAGTTACGTTTACCGTCGAAGAGCACAACCAGCTGATGAAAGAATTCTCGGAACAAAAAGCCATGATCATGCACCTGAAGGAAGAAAACGCCAAACTGAATGCAATAATAATGGAAACAAGGAAACAAAACCAGCCCGCCGAGGACACCAGCCGCAGCCGGTCCACCTCAAGCCAAGCCCCGCAAACGGAAAGCCGCAGCCGCAGCAATTCAGCAGCCTCGTCCGCAGCGATGGATTGCACGCTCTCGCCCTTAGACAAAAGTGCCGACGACATTGGTTTCACCACTGTCAGGCACAGTTCCTCGAAGAAGAGGAAAACAAGCCAACCATCGCCGGCCAACAATCCACCGACGAAAAAACCTTCAGCAGCAGGTGCCAGTGGAAACACCTACGCTCCATCCCCGTCCGATACCGACGCGCCGCGTACTAGTGCCGCATCCGCGTCTAAAAACGATTCCGACCCCGCGCCGTCAACCAGTGCCGCGAGTGAAGTGTCAGTGAGTAATTCCGCGCCCGCGAAGAGAAACAATCCCGGCCCCGAGCAATTCGCTCGTCCAGCCGTGCCTCCCGCGTCCGTATCCGCCGACCAGCCAAACGGCGGAAAAAGATTTAAGTCAAGACCAATCGTCCTGCGGAGCAAGGGCGATTACTCTGAAGCTGCCAGTCTATTGGAAAGAGACGGTGTGCAGTACCACATCACAAACAAACCAGAGGGGGTTGCATTCCACCCCAAAGCAGAGTCGGATTATAGGAAAATATCCAAACTATTCGACACAAAAAATTACCCGTACCACACCTTCTGCGCGCCAGAAGAAAGAGGCCTCCGAGTGTTACTCCGCGGCATAGTTGAAACCATCGGAAACGACGAAATCCGCGCCGAGCTGGCGAAACTAAATTTCACCCCCATCCACGTCGAAAGATGGACAAGACCAGCCAAGGACAGGAGAAAGAAACCTATCCCCATAGCAATCGTACAGGTTGTCGTGCCCAGAGAGCAGCACGAAATCTTCAATATTACAAGATTCATGAGGCAATCAATCAGGGTTGAAGCCCAGAAATCCAATGGAAAACCCGTGCAGTGCTTTAACTGCCAACTGTACGGGCACACAGCGAAACAATGCCACGCACCATCCATCTGCGTGAAGTGTGCCGGTCAGCACAACACCAAAGATTGTCAAAAAAGCAAGAAAACTCCAGCCAAATGCAGTAACTGCCAGGGGGCACACACTGCAAACTACTCCGGGTGTCCACGTCGCCCGACCAAAGGCCAACAAGTCACATCAGAGGCCACCCATCAACAACCACCGCCGCCAAAGAAGACCCCCGCAAAGATCCCCCCACCGACTCACGTATGGGGAACACAGAAGATGAACTCGGCTCCCCCGGCAGTCGACCTCAACTCATTCCAACAAATGTTCAAGCAGCTGCTTGAACAACAACACAAGCAGATGAGTGACTTGATGACTCATTTCCTCCATGCACTGCAACCCAGCAATGGCCACTAGACCCAGGACGCTGAAGATAATCTCATGGAACGCTAGTTCAGTGCGCGACAAGAAGGAGGATCTTGCCGACACACTGACGTCCTACAACATCGACGTCGCCCTCCTTCAGGAGACGTTCCTAAAAGCCTCCTCTAGATTCAGCATCCCCAACTACACCATCTATCGGAACGATAGAAAAACCGGCCCAGGCGGCGGCACTGCGATCCTGATAAAGAGCAGCATCCGCCACCATGAATTGCTCCCTCCGGCCATGGTCAGTCTGGAAATCACCCAAATCGCCATTGAGCTCGAAGACCAAAGCAACCTGATTCTCGCTTCAGTCTACCAGCGAAATCAGGACACCATCGCTCCAGACGACTACGAAAAGTTGGCGCAGGGAACCTCCGCCAAAATCATCGGCGGAGACTTCAATGCACACCACGAAGATTGGGGCTGCCAGTCCACAAACACTCGTGGACGCGAACTCAAAAACATCTGCGACACCTGGGGATTCAACATCGCTTATCCAGACGAACCAACACACTACGCCGCCGGAGTTCCTCAGCACACCGGATCCGTCATCGACTTCTTTCTGGTGAAAGACTCCAGAAGAGCCACAGCTACGAGAGTTATCCACGAGCTGGACTCCGACCACCTGCCAGTCCTGCTCGAGATGGGTGACAACCACCTGCTGGACGCCCCCTTCAGGCCCCCAATTAAAATCACGGATTGGGCAAAATATAATAATCTTCTTCATCTTACAGATCCCATACCGACGATCAACGACCCCAGGCAACTCGAGCTTGCAGTCAGCAAGCTGTCCAAGGACATTCAGCAGGCCTACAACAGCGCTTCGGAGCCACGGCCAGCCAACCAGTCCAGGCTAACCACAGACCTCCCGCTGGATCTGAAAAACCTTCTCCGAGCGAGAAATCGCCTGTTGAGAAGGGCCAGATCCACCCTCGATCCCGAGGATAAAAGGCGGGCAAACCAGGCGACCAGAGAAGCCAGGCAAGCGATGAAGTCTTTCAGAGAAGTAAAGTGGGGTAACCTGCTCTCCTCTCTGGACTCATCGAACTCCAGGCAGATCTGGCGTCTGGCGAGGTCTTTGGCGGGAAAATCCAGGAGGATTATTCCACCGCTAAAATCGGATGCAGATGGCGCTGTCGCCGTCTCCGATGTGGACAAAGCCGAACTTCTGGCTGAGTCCTTCAAGCTTCAGATGACCTGTCAACGTCATCCCGAAGCAGATCCAAATTTCGATGCGGAGGTCAGCAGGGTTTCGGCCCAGCTACCTATCTTCCCGCAAATCTCCTTCCTGCAAAATCATCTCGCTTCCCCCCGTTCAATCACAGCAATAATCAAAAGCTTCGCCCCCAGAAAAACCCCCGGCTTTGACGGTATCACGGCCAGGCAACTTCAGAAACTTCCGAGCAAGCAGATCGCGGAGATCACAAACATCGTGAACTCCATTCTGCGCCTCCAACATTATCCAAGCTCATGGAAGCACGCCATTCTTGCCGTGATACCCAAAAAATGCAACAGTCCGAGCCCGGCCGACTACAGGCCGATCAGTCTTCTCAGCGCTCTCTCCAAAATCGCTGAAAAAACCATCCTCGAAGCCCTCAACAGCTTCACCGACTCCAAAAAGATCATTCCAGATGAACAATTCGGGTTCAGGAAAGGTCTTTCATCCATTCACCAAGCGGCCAGGTTGGCCAGCAAAGTCCATTCAGCTCTCGAGAAAAAATGGCATCTCGGAGCAGTTCTTCTCGACCTGTCCAAAGCCTTCGACAAAGTCTGGCATGATGGTCTCATCTACAAAACCATCTCTCTCGGATTTCCCCGAGATCTGACCTTGTTAATCCGTTCATTCCTGGAAGACAGAACCTTCCAAGTTCGAATAAACTCTTCCGTCTCCACGAGAAAACAAATAAAAGCGGGCGTCCCGCAAGGTTCCCCCCTGGCACCGGCCTTGTTCAATATCTACTTGGCCGGTATTCCACGCTCACAAGATGTGAAATCCGCATTCTTCGCGGACGACACAGCTTACTTTGTAGCGTCTCCTCAGACTTCTGTGATTCACAACAAACTCCAGAAGCAACTTAATGCAGCTATCCACTGGCTCAAATTCTGGCGCCTGCAAGTCAATCCGAAAAAGACTCAGGCGATCATCTTCACTAATAAACGCTTCATCAGAGAATACAGGCTACTGGTGGACAAAGTTCCGATTCCATGGTTGCAAAAAGCAACCTACTTAGGTCTTCATTTCGACCGACATCTCTCTTGGTCCAGTCAAATCCAGCAAGCCATCTGCAAGGGTTGCGGCATCATCAAAATGCTGTACCCGCTCTCATGCAGAACGAGCAACCTCGCTCCAAAAATCAAAGTCATGATCTACAAAATCCTTGTCAGATCAGTAGTTCTGTACGGCTTCCACACGTACTACCGGTTTCTTGGTCCAACTCTGATCAAGAAACTTCAAATTTTCCAAAATAAATCCTTGCGTGTGGCCCTAGACGCACCTTGGTACGTTAGAAATAACCAAATCCATCGGGAGGCCTGCGTGCCACCGATCTCTCAATTCCATCAAACCACACTCGCCAAGCTGAAGCTCACAGCCTCGCGAGGTAGCAATCCACTGCTACGCGAATTATCGGACCTCCTGCCCTAGCCACAGGGCAATACTCCGATATCATCGTCCCCAATCTCCGGCATCAAGACCCGGTTAACGAAGTTTTCTCGTTTTCCGACTTGTGTAAGTCTCAGCCTCCGCTACCGCCGTCGCACAATCTAGCGTTTCTGTCTGTGCCGGCCCGGCGACTGCACCTATGCGCAGCGTCGGCCCGGCAACGGCAGAAATTAGCACCGCAACGCCGATGACTTCATCGGTTTTCCAAATTAACCTCCTGAAGTTCGCCTGGACTTCATTGAAAAACCACTTCATGAACAGTCGGACCTCCGTCCTTCGGGACCAAACATTCCGACATTTCCTGGGTCAACTAGAGACCCTCAAAATAATTAGAAACCCATTCTGGGTCAATCTCATGCTATATAAGTAAGGGCCGAAAAGGCTAACTTAAAAACCAGGCTAATAAAATAGAAATAGAAGGGGGGGACATCCCGACAGAAAATAGTCTCTCATCTGACTCTACGACGACGGTCGTGCCGTGCGATCTGATCAATTGTAAGCAAAGAACAAAAAAAAATCAGCATGTCTGGACGCGGAAAAGGAGGCAAAGTTAAAGGAAAGGCCAAGTCGCGTTCGAATCGTGCCGGATTGCAGTTTCCGGTCGGCCGTATTCACAGATTGTTGAGGAAAGGAAATTACGCGGAACGCGTAGGTGCAGGAGCACCGGTATATTTGGCCGCGGTAATGGAGTATCTTGCCGCCGAAGTATTGGAATTGGCCGGAAACGCCGCCAGAGATAACAAAAAGACGAGAATTATCCCACGACATTTGCAGCTCGCCATTAGAAATGACGAAGAATTGAACAAACTATTGTCCGGCGTGACCATCGCACAAGGTGGTGTTTTACCTAACATTCAGGCCGTGCTATTGCCAAAAAAGACCGACAGTAAAACGAAGTAAAATCGAAACAACTTCTCTATCCCTACTTGAAGATGATGATGATGATGATGGTCTTCGCCTGATTCGAAATATCGGTCCTTATCAGGACCAACAAAATATCTATGAAAAGAAAAAACAATATTGATCCGTAAACAAAAATTAAAGTTACAAACGAACAACGGACGTCAGATATATATTATTCGCCGGTTCTAGTCTCGATGGATTTTTTTATTTGTATTTTTTTTTAATTTTTTTTATTTTTTTTTAAATATATAATTGTACAAAATCAGTTATTATTAGTAATATCGAATTACTACTCGGATATATTTCGGCGTCTTGTCTAAATGGATGTTTTTTTCTATATTTCTTTTAATTTCAAGTAACAATAAATGTTGTGGTTCTGAAAAGAACCGTTTTTTTTTTTGGAAAATGTTACGCTTTCGTAAACATATTTTCCTACATCATCATTCCAGATGATGGTTTTGGTGGTGGTGGTCGTCGATAATCTGTATTGGGAACATTCGATTTATTCATACCTCTTGAAAGATTAAGATGTAACGACGAAAATCGGGGTCTTCGTTTATTTCTTCTTTTTTGGGGAAGCTGCTTTCTTCGCTTTGCCCCCGCCGGCAGCGGCGGCGGCAGCTGGAGATCTAGCGCTTTTCGGTTTAGGAGCCTTGGGTTTCTTGGTAGGGCCGGCTTTGTTTGATTTCTTCGCTTTCGACGGAGATTTCGCCTTCGATGGCACCGTAGCGGCGGCGGCGGCAACTGTTACCGCCGAAGATCCCGAACTAGCCGATTTTCCCGTTTTCTTTTCGACGGCTTTCTTTACCGAAGCCTTCTTCTCGGCTACGACGACCGCAGCTTTCTTCGATTTTCCTGCTGCCTTTTTGGTTGTCTTTTTTTCAGTCGTCGCTGCTGCTGCTGCTGCTGCTGCTGCCACCGCCGCTGTCGTTCTTTTCGTCGGACTCTTTTTGCTACCTCCTTTGGCCGCCGCCGCCGCCGCCGCCGCTCCCACTGAAATATTTCTTTTCTTTTGTCCAGAGGATGAAGAAGCAGCACTCGTCGCCGATTGTTTCGCTTGAACCGACGAACTAGACGATGCCGCTGCCAGCTTAAAAGAACCGGACGCACCTTTTCCTTTGGTCTGAACCAGGGTACCGGATGCAACTGCCGATTTTAAATATTTCTTGATGAAAGGCGATACTTTCTCGGCATCGACCTTGTAGTTGGCGGCAATATACTTCTTGATCGCTCTCAATGACGAACCGCCCCTTTCTTTCAATCCCTTAATTGCGTTTGTTACCATTTCGGCCGTCGGTGGATGCGTAGCTTTGGCTTTGGGATTTTTTCTTTTAACGGTTTTTTCCTTTTTTGATGAAGCCGATGCCGCCGCCGCCGCCGCCGACGACGGTGCGGGCGGTACAGACGAGGGCCCGGAACCGCCTCCGCTTGTGCCCGACAGATTAGATGGAGATGTAGCCTGACCGGCGATTTCCGCGTCTGCCATTTTGCCGCGCGCTCGCGCGTGTTATCGTCAAATGTTAATGTAACGAAGAACTCACTACTATCGCGTTTCGCTAAAGAACAGAATCGTATTGCTGCTCGTCCTTCGTCGTCTGTTGCGTCTTACTAAATATGCCCACTCGCTCCACCAAAAAGTTGCATAGTAAGTAAAACGGGCGAACGGCGGACTGAGCGTCTGACTGTCGACACTGCTCCTGATTCCGGCTTCGCCGGGACCTTTAACGAGCTCGGAACAAAGTTTTTATTTTGTATTTTTCATTAGTAAATGCCATTCACCGGATTGCAATATTTAACTTGATTCGTTGTCAATACCTTGAAGCTACCGGAGGCATTTGGTTCATGTCGATCCTTCGACAAGGTTCAATTTAAAAAAATCACAACTAACCGACGATCTCGACGTTTCAAGAAAAACATTCTAATTAGTTCGATTATTTCAGTTAAGTAAACCAGATATTACAGATTGTCCAGGCGATACAAATACCTCAGATATATCACCGATCGGTGGAGTATTCGGATTTCGAGATATATAAACGACTTTGCCGAAAAAATGTTTTTCCCGATGACCTGTCACCGTTCTATTCTCCCTTTGAAAGGTAAACGAGTCTCGTTCTTATACACCGCCTAGTTAACTATCGTACCGCTAAAATAAAAAATAGAGCACGTAAATTATGGAACGAACAAATGGCATGTCTGTAATCGGAACGGTTGGGAAAAATTAACGGGAATATCCTCCCTCATCTCGAGGGCGATTGTCTTTTTTTTTTAAGTATTTCTTTAAACATGGCGACGGCGTTTCTACCTACCTAAATAACCACCGCAAGAATTATATGATTTGATCATTTCGAATAAATGATTTAATACTAAAAAGAGACTTACGCTATTATCATCCACGTTAGCACTGCGTTGGTTTCTTTTAAGGCTTTCCCGAAATTTAACGAAGGGAATTCATAGCACCTCTTTTATCTACAATGTGTCCGTCGTCGGTCTGTCTCCCTCTTTCTGCCTAATTTAATATTTAAGAAAGTTTTATAGATAGTCGTCGTGGTGTAATTAACGATGGAAATTCCACCTACTGTGTCGACAATTAGTCACTTTTTTAAGTATGTTTTTTTGCCGCCGCCGCCGCCGCCGCAGTTCTGAAAAGAGCCGTTTATTTATTGTGTCTTGAGTTCCTTTATTTTTTTTTTTTTTTGTAAAACATCAGGTAATTTAACCGCCGAAGCAGTACGCCCTTGACGTTTCAAGGCATACACAACGTCGTCCGTGGCGATGACGGTTATTCAATTGGCGTGTTCTGTTTAAGTTACGGCATCTCTGATACCGTATTCTCATTAACGTTAGCTGTACGCTCGTTTCATTTAAGGCATTTCCGAAAATTAACGATGAGAATTCATCCACAATGTGTCCAATGTATTTTATATAGACATTCACTATAACATTAACGATGAAAATTCCATCCGCTTTATCGAGACAATATTTTTTATCCTTTATTTGGGTTTTTCGCCACTATCTAAAACTCAAAAAATATCAAAAATATCTGTTCTTATTTAATATATGAACACGCCACAATCATTTCGACATTACTTATCGAGACAATGTCTCCCTTTTCTATGTGAGTGTGGATTTTGAAAAGAACCTTTCTTTATGCCCGGAGTTCTTTTTTTTATAATATCGCAAATCGTCAGTAAATCTAACCGCCAAAATAGTGTAGAGAGTACGCCCCTGACATACATTCAAGGCATACACAACCATGGCGATGACGGTTTTTCTCTTGACGTGTTAGGAATTCAGTTACTGCATCTCTGATACCTTATTCTCATCCACGTTACTTCAATTTGTTTTGCGCTCGTTAAATTGAATGCTTCCCCGAAAATTAGGGATGGAAATTCATCCCCACCTGCTTTATCCACAATGTGTCCGTCTCCCCCCTTTTTCTATCTTATTTTATATGTGAGAAAATTTTCTAGATAATCGTATAAATAATGATGAAAATTTCACCTATGTTGTCGACAATGTATCCCTTTTTTTATGTAAGTATTTTTTTTTTGTGGTTCTGAAAAGAACCGGTTTTTTGTGTCTGTCTAGAATTCGTTTTTTTGTTTGTTTTCTTTTAATATTGCAAAACATCGGGTAATTTAACCGCCAAAACCGTAGAGAGTACGCCCTTGACGTTTCAAGGCATACACGACGTCCATAGCGGTGACAGTTTTCCTCTTGGCGTGTTCCGTATAAGTTACGGCATCTCTGATTACGTTTTCGAGGAATACTTTCAAGACACCTCTGGTTTCTTCGTAAATCAAACCGGATATGCGCTTGACGCCACCACGTCGGGCCAATCTTCGAATTGCAGGTTTGGTGATGCCTTGAATATTATCACGAAGCACTTTACGATGCCTTTTAGCGCCTCCTTTTCCCAACCCCTTTCCGCCTTTGCCTCTTCCGGTCATTTTTTTTTTTTTTAATTTTATATAATTATTTTAAATTCAAATCGACGATCGATTGGTCAATTCTTATAAATGAAACGTCCTCGTTTTGGATTGACGGAACACGACTGTCGGCATACATGACACATATGCTACTTTTGTCAGATTTCGGGAACGTCCCGCCCATTGCTCTCGACCCGACCAATAGCTAGTTGCCGGACCACTAGCGAGTCGCCTGAGAGAATAAAACACCAATTTTGGTATGCGTCGATCATCATTCTGTAATTGTCGTTCGATAAGTGCTCATCGTTGTCGACTCCTATCCGTAATTTAACCTTAGTGTTCTTGTACCTTTGACTGTACTTGTAATATTCGGTAAAGAGAGAGATGGCCCGTACGAAGCAAACCGCACGCAAATCGACCGGTGGCAAAGCTCCTAGGAAACAATTGGCGACCAAGGCGGCAAGAAAGAGTGCCCCCGCAACCGGCGGGGTGAAGAAACCTCACCGTTACAGGCCAGGTACCGTCGCCCTGCGAGAAATCCGTCGTTACCAGAAGAGCACCGAACTGTTGATCAGAAAATTACCCTTTCAACGTTTGGTACGTGAAATCGCACAAGATTTCAAAACGGATTTACGTTTCCAGAGTTCCGCAGTCATGGCTTTACAAGAAGCCAGCGAGGCCTATCTGGTCGGTCTTTTCGAAGATACAAATCTGTGTGCCATTCATGCCAAACGTGTCACCATCATGCCCAAAGACATCCAGCTGGCTAGGCGTATTCGAGGCGAACGTGCCTAAATATAATTAATGTAAATGTATATGTGTGCGTATATATCATAAAAGTATAACAAAAAACCGGTTCTTTTCAGAACCAACAATATGAGTATGTATAAATAAGAAAGGGAAAACAAACATCGTGCAAGAAAACCCGTTGTTTCGACTCGTTATACGAAACGATGCTTAAAGCAAAAGCGAAACATAAGCTTGGAGGTTTTTTTTTTCATTTCATTTTTGATTCGAAATAATTATCAAGTTGCTCTTTTTCTTATTTCAGAATTATACGCTAATTTTACGTTGACATTGTTTTTTTTTTGTTTTTTTTTTCCTCGCTCGAAACAATTATCACGCCATTTTTTCCCTCGTTAGTGATACTTATAATAGAGAAAATAAGTAAATTTCACCATATTCTATAATATGGTGAAGGCGAGCGTTTGCCCCCTACGGTCCACGCCTCCTTAAAAGAAAATGTAAGGGGGGTTGCATTCAGGAATAGAGGGGATCTCAATGTGTTCTAAAATAGGGGGATCGCAACGCATAAAGGGTGTAGCAACATATTTTACTTAACTTTTTGGCCAATTAGTGGATCGCGACAACGTATTTATCGCGCCGGTTTTTCTCTCGCTAGTGATACATATACTATTGAAAATAAGTAATTTTCGCCATATTATAGGGTCCAATGCCTCTTCAAGACTAAAATATATAGGGGGTCTCAAAGTGTTCAAAAAATAAGAGGGTCGCAACGTTTTCTTACTTACGACGACGACGATTCTAAAACGATTGGGAACCGAAGACCTAAAGGATAAGTTAGATGTATTATTTGCTCGGAGTCGATTACAGACCGTTTATTTTTCGTTCTTTTTTTTATTATCTTTAACATTTGTGGCTCTGAAAAGAGCCGTTTTTTTTTTTTCGTCTTCCGTTCGAAATAATTGTGACGCCAGTCTTACTTTTGTTTCATTCACGTATTTACTTTGAACTGGTGTATTTGGTGACGGCTTTGGTACCTTCGCTAACGGCGTGTTTGGCTAATTCCCCAGGCAGAAGTAATCTGACTGCCGTTTGAATTTCTCTACTTGTTATTGTGGACCTTTTGTTGTAGTGAGCCAAACGGGAAGCTTCAGCAGCTATCCTTTCGAAAATGTCATTAACGAAAGAATTCATGATCGACATGGCCTTGCTGGAAATTCCAGTATCCGGATGGACTTGTTTCAACACTTTGTAAATATAAATGGCGTAACTTTCCTTCCTCCTGCGCTTCTTCTTTTTATCGGTTTTCGAGATGTTCTTTTGAGCCTTTCCGGCTTTCTTGGCCGCCTTACCGCTGGTTTTAGGTGGCATTGTTGTTGGACAAACTGAACGATTTTACGTACGTATGGCAGAAGTTCGTATCGTAAACTGATTCTCGAACGGGCAACCTCGTCCGTTTTGTGACGGATCGTACGGGTTCGTTTAGCTCCGCCCATACAACTAACCGTCTGGTTCGTCCGTTGAGTATATAATGGGGTATGCCGATTAATACAGTAACATCAGTTCAGTCCGAGTCATCGAAGAGACAACATCTCTAAGATAATCGCTCTGCATTTTCTACCTGTCGTTTGTACAGTGTTCGCACGGTCGAACGAAAACCGCCTACCTACCGAGACATCGCCGCAGAGTCTAGACAGTCCGACGCCGCCGGCACCGATGCTGTGGGGACCCGTTTCCACAGTCAGGTAGCCGACAAGCCAAAGACTGCCGACAACAGCTGCCATGTCGACACAGCCAGACGCCACCATGGCGAGACATCCCGTCGCCGAACCCTCCGCGGATAACGTAGAAGCTACGATTACCGCCGAAGAAGCCAAACAACTGAAGAACGAATTAATGGAAAAAATTGACATGATCAAGAGCCTGACCGAAAGAGTCTCCTTTCTGGAAGAATTTATAATGAAGATCCAAAACAAACCCGCTGAGGACACCAGCCGCAGCCGGTCCACCTCAAGCCAAGCCCCGCAAACGGAAAGCCGCAGCCGCAGCAATTCAGCAGCCTCGTCCGCAGCGATGGATTGCTCGCTCTCGCCCTTAGATAAAAGTGCCGACGACATTGGTTTCACCACTGTCAGGCACAGATCCTCGAAGAAGAGGAAAACAAGCCAACCATCGCCGGCCAACAATCCACCGACGAAAAAACCTTCAGCAGCAGGTGCCAGTGGAAACACCTACGCGCCATCCCCGTCCGATACCGACGCGCCGCGTACTAGTGCCGCATCCGCGTCTAAAAACGATTCCGACCCCGCGCCGTCAACCAGTGCCGCGAGTGAAGTGTCAGTGAATAATTCCGCGCCCGCGAAGAGAAACAATCCCGGCCCCGAGCAATTCGCTCGTCCAGCCGTGCCTCCCGCGTCCGTATCCGCCGACCAGCCAAACGGCGGCAGGAGATTCAAGTCGAGACCAATCGTCCTGCGGAGCAAGACCGTCTATTCTGAAGCCTCCAGTTTACTGGCAAGAGACGGTGTGAAATTTCACACCACAAATAAGCCCGAGGGGGCAGCATTCCACCCCGAGGCAGAAGTCGACTACAGGAAAATAACCAAACTATTCGATGCCAAGAACTACCCTTATCACACCTTCTGCGCGCCAGAAGAAAGAGGCCTCCGAGTTTTACTCCGCGGCCTAGTCGAAACCATCGGAAACGATGAAATCCGCGCCGAGCTGGCGAAACTAAATTTCACCCCCATCCACGTCGAAAGATGGACAAGACCAGCCAAGGACAGGAGAAAGAAACCTATCCCCATAGCAATCGTACAGGTTGTCGTGCCCAGAGAGCAGCACGAAATCTTCAATATTACAAGATTCATGAGGCAATCAATCAGGGTTGAAGCCCAGAAATCCAATGGAAAACCCGTGCAGTGCTTTAACTGCCAACTGTACGGGCACACAGCGAAACAATGCCACGCACCATCCATCTGCGTGAAGTGTGCCGGTCAGCACAACACAAAAGATTGCCAAAAGAGCAAGAAAACTCCAGCAAAATGCAGTAACTGCCAGGGGGCACACACTGCTAACTATTCCGGGTGTCCACGTCGCCCGACCAAAGGCCAAAAAACCACACCAGAGGCCAACCAACAACAACCACCGCCGCCAAAGAAGACCCCCGTAAAGATCCCCCCACCGACTCACGTATGGGGAACACAGAAGATGAACTCGGCTCCCCCGGCAGTCGACCTCAACTCAATCCAACAAATGTTCAAGCAGCTGCTTGAACAACAACACAAGCAGATGAGTGACATGATGACTCATTTCCTCCATGCACTGCAACCCAGCAATGGCCACTAGACCCAGGACGCTGAAGATAATCTCATGGAACGCTAGTTCAGTGCGCGACAAGAAGGAGGATCTTGCCGACACACTGACGTCCTACAACATCGACGTCGCCCTCCTTCAGGAGACGTTCCTAAAAGCCTCCTCTAGATTCAGCATCCCCAACTACACCATCTATCGGAACGATAGAAAAACCGGCCCAGGCGGCGGCACTGCGATCCTGATAAAGAGCAGCATCCGCCACCATGAATTGCTCCCTCCGGCCATGGTCAGTCTGGAAATCACCCAAATCGCCATTGAGCTCGAAGACCAAAGCAACCTGATTCTCGCTTCAGTCTACCAGCGAAATCAGGACACCATCGCTCCAGCCGACTACGAAAAGTTGGCGCAGGGAACCTCCGCCAAAATCATCGGCGGAGACTTCAATGCACACCACGAAGATTGGGGCTGCCAGTCCACAAACACTCGTGGACGCGAACTCAAAAACATCTGCGACACCTGGGGATTCAACATCGATTATCCAGACGAACCAACACACTACGCCGCCGGAGTTCCTCAGCACACCGGATCCGTCATCGACTTCTTTCTGGTGAAAGACTCCAGAAGAGCCACAGCTACGAGAGTTATCCACGAGCTGGACTCCGACCACCTGCCAGTCCTGCTAGAGATGGGTGACAACCACCTGCTGGACGCCCCCTTCAGGCCCCCAATTAAAATCACGGATTGGGCAAAATATAATAATCTTCTTCATCTTACAGATCCCATACCGACGATCAACGACCCCAGGCAACTCGAGCTTGCAGTCAGCAAGCTGTCCAAGGACATTCAGCAGGCCTACAACAGCGCTTCGGAGCCACGGCCAGCCAACCAGTCCAGGCTAACCACAGACCTCCCGCTGGATCTGAAAAACCTTCTCCGAGCGAGAAATCGCCTGTTGAGAAGGGCCAGATCCACCCTCGATCCCGAGGATAAAAGGCGGGCAAACCAGGCGACCAGAGAAGCCAGGCAAGCGATGAAGTCTTTCAGAGAAGTAAAGTGGGGTAACCTGCTCTCCTCTCTGGACTCATCGAACTCCAGGCAGATCTGGCGTCTGGCGAGGTCTTTGGCGGGAAAATCCAGGAGGATTATTCCACCGCTAAAATCGGATGCAGATGGCGCTGTCGCCGTCTCCGATGTGGACAAAGCCGAACTTCTGGCTGAGTCCTTCAAGCTTCAGATGACCTGTCAACGTCATCCCGAAGCAGATCCAAATTTCGATGCGGAGGTCAGCAGGGTTTCGGCCCAGCTACCTATCTTCCCGCAAATCTCCTTCCTGCAAAATCATCTCGCTTCCCCCCGTTCAATCACAGCAATAATCAAAAGCTTCGCCCCCAGAAAAACCCCCGGCTTTGACGGTATCACGGCCAGGCAACTTCAGAAACTTCCGAGCAAGCAGATCGCGGAGATCACAAACATCGTGAACTCCATTCTGCGCCTCCAACATTATCCAAGCTCATGGAAGCACGCCATTCTTGCCGTGATACCCAAAAAATGCAACAGTCCGAGCCCGGCCGACTACAGGCCGATCAGTCTCCTCAGCGCTCTCTCCAAAATCGCTGAAAAAACCATCCTCGAAGCCCTCAACAGCTTCACCGACTCCAAAAAGATCATTCCCGATGAACAATTCGGGTTCAGGAAAGGTCTTTCATCCATTCACCAAGCGGCCAGGTTGGCCAGCAAAGTCCATTCAGCTCTCGAGAAAAAATGGCATCTCGGAGCAGTTCTTCTCGACCTGTCCAAAGCCTTCGACAAAGTCTGGCATGATGGTCTCATCTACAAAACCATCTCTCTCGGATTTCCCCGAGATCTGACCTTGTTAATCCGTTCATTCCTGGAAGACAGAACCTTCCAAGTTCGAATAAACTCTTCCGTCTCCACGAGAAAACAAATAAAAGCGGGCGTCCCGCAAGGTTCCCCCCTGGCACCGGCCTTGTTCAATATCTACTTGGCCGGTATTCCACGCTCACAAGATGTGAAATCCGCATTCTTCGCGGACGACACAGCTTACTTTGTAGCGTCTCCTCAGACTTCTGTGATTCACAACAAACTCCAGAAGCAACTTAATGCAGCTATCCACTGGCTCAAATTCTGGCGCCTGCAAGTCAATCCGAAAAAGACTCAGGCGATCATCTTCACTAATAAACGCTTCATCAGAGAATACAGGCTACTGGTGGATAAAGTTCCGATTCCATGGTTGCAAAAAGCAACCTACTTAGGTCTTCATTTCGACCGACATCTCTCTTGGTCCAGTCAAATCCAGCAAGCCATCTGCAAGGGTTGCGGCATCATCAAAATGCTGTACCCGCTCTCATGCAGAACGAGCAACCTCGCTCCAAAAATCAAAGTCATGATCTACAAAATCCTTGTCAGATCAGTAGTTCTGTACGGCTTCCATACGTACTACCGGTTTCTTGGTCCAACTCTGATCAAGAAACTTCAAATTTTCCAAAATAAATCCTTGCGTGTGGCCCTAGACGCACCTTGGTACGTTAGAAATAACCAAATCCATCGGGAGGCCTGCGTGCCACCGATCTCTCAATTCCATCAAACCACACTCGCCAAGCTGAAGCTCACAGCCTCGCGAGGTAGCAATCCACTGCTACGCGAATTATCGGACCTCCTGCCCTAGCCACAGGGCAATACTCCGATATCATCGTCCCCAATCTCCGGCATCAAGACCCGGTTAACGAAGTTTTCTCGTTTTCCGACTTGTGTAAGTCTCAGCCTCCGCTACCGCCGTCGCACAATCTAGCGTTTCTGTCTGTGCCGGCCCGGCGACTGCACCTATGCGCAGCGTCGGCCCGGCAACGGCAGAAATTAGCACCGCAACGCCGATGACTTCATCGGTTTTCCAAATTAACCTCCTGAAGTTCGCCTGGACTTCATTGAAAAACCACTTCATGAACAGTCGGACCTCCGTCCTTCGGGACCAAACATTCCGACATTTCCTGGGTCAACTAGAGACCCTCAAAATAATTAGAAACCCATTCTGGGTCAATCTCATGCTATATAAGTAAGGGCCGAAAAGGCTAACTTAAAAACCAGGCTAATAAAATAGAAATAGAAAATAATACAGTATCTCATATGACTCTGCGACGTTCGTGTCGTACGAATCTGAACGGTTATAGTTAAAAAAACAAAATAAAATAACCAAACATGTCCGGACGTGGAAAAGGTGGCAAAGTTAAAGGGAAAGCAAAGTCTCGCTCGAATCGTGCCGGATTGCAGTTTCCTGTCGGTCGTATTCACAGATTGTTGAGAAAAGGAAATTACGCGGAACGTGTCGGTGCCGGAGCACCGGTATATTTGGCCGCGGTGATGGAATATCTAGCCGCCGAAGTATTGGAATTGGCGGGAAATGCCGCCAGAGATAACAAAAAGACGAGGATTATACCACGACATTTACAATTAGCCATTCGAAATGACGAAGAATTGAACAAACTATTGTCCGGCGTGACCATCGCACAAGGGGGTGTTTTGCCTAACATTCAGGCCGTGCTATTGCCAAAGAAGACCGACAGTAAAACGAAATAAAATATTAAAACGGATTGCTGCATCCCTGCACGATGGATCTTTACCTGATTCGAAATATCGGTCCTTTTCAGGACCAACAAAACATCTTTGGAATGAAAAAAAAAATACTATCGATACGTATTCCTTATACAGTTGCATGATCTATAGATATACTTTAAGTATGTACATCAATTAAAGTTAAATGAAATGCCTGACAGGCATAAGACAATAGCATTATCAATAAAAAAAATACCTCATGATCTCCTTAGCGTTTTATCGATATGAATCGAGAATTACGTGACTGGGAAACGTTAAAAACACCTGAGAAACGCAAAAAAAAACCGCTACAAATGGAGGGACTTAAATCGGCATAAAATCCTCGCGGGCATCGTTCGGTGGTAACCTTTTCAAATAGTTAGTAGTATCGATTTAATATTACCTTTCGGATATATATATATATATATATATATATATATATATATATATATATATATATATATATATATATATATATATATATATATATATATATATATATTATATGTATATATAGATATATATATATATATATATATATATATATATATATATATATATATATATATATATATATATATATATATATATATATATATATCAGTATCATGACTTAAGGGATGTTTATTCTTAATTTTTTTTCAGTGACATTAAATGTTGTGGTTCTAAAAAGAACCGATTTTTGAAAACCGTAAAGCTTTTGTAAACGTGCAGGTTTTCTACGTCTTCTCCGGATGATGATGATGATGATGATGGAGGTGGTTAATACGAGACGGTCGTTGTAGTCAACAATCTGTGTTGTGCACATTCGATTTCTTCATACCTCTTGATCGAGATTATGATGAAACCACAAAGGAGAGAACCGTTTACTTCTTCTTTTTTGGGGAAGCTGCTTTCTTCGCTTTGCCTCCGGTTGCGGCTGGAGACTTGGCACTTTTCGGTTTGGGAGCCTTAGGTTTCTTGGTAGGGCCAGCTTTGTTTGATTTCTTCGCTTTCGACGGTGATTTTGCCTTCGATGGCACCGTGGCGGCGGCGGCGGCGGCGGCGCCAACTGTTATCGCCGAAGATCCCGAACTAGCCGATTTTCCCATTTTCTTTTCGACGGCCTTCTTCACCGATACCTTCTTCTCGGCGGCGGCAACTTTCTTTGGTTTCCCGGTGGCCTTTTTGACTGTCTTTTTTTTTTCTGCCGTCGTCGTCGTCGTCGTCGTTCTCTTCGCCGGACTCTTTTTACCGCCTGCTTTGGTTGCTGCCGTAGTGTTTCTTTTCCTTTGACCACCACCACCACTAACGGAGGATGATGAAACAACACTTGCCGCCGATTGTTTCGTTTGAACCGACGAACTAGACGACGCCGCTGCTGCCAATTTAAACGAACCGGACGCCCCCTTTCCTTTAGTCTGAACCAAGGTGCCTGATACGACCGCCGATTTTAAATATTTCTTAATGAAAGGCGATACTTTCTCGGCATCGACCTTATAGTTGGCGGCGATATACTTCTTGATCGCTCTCAACGACGAACCTCCCCTTTCTTTCAGACCCTTAATGGCGTTGGTTACCATTTCGGCGGTGGGTGGATGCGTAGCTTTGGCTTTGGGATTTTTTCTTTTTGCAGTTTTTTCTTTTTTCGATGAAATCGTCGCCGATGCCGCCGTTGTTGCTGCTGTAGGTGCAGATGAAGCCCCTGAACCACCGCTACCCGTTCCTAACTGATTAGATGGAGACGTGGCTTGACCGCCGACTTCTGCATCTGCCATTTCTCGTTGTCGTCGTCGTCGTCGTCGTCAAAGATTGATAAAATATAACAGACAAATCTTTAGTCTCACGATGAAGTGCGGTACCGTAACGATGCTCGCGCGACAATTACGTTTTACTAAATGATTTTTTTGTACCTACAGATGGCCTATCTTACCCGAAGGGGCGAACGGAGGACTGAACGTCTACGCGTAGACACTGCTCCGTTTTCCGGCTTAGCCGAGACCTTTAACGAGGTTGGAACATTTTTTTAATTTTGTATTTTTCGTTAATAAATGCCATATTCCAGATTACAAAATTCATTCAGACTCGTTGTCATTACCTTCAGGATACAGCAGCTGTTCGGTTCGTGTCGATCTGTCGACAAGATCAAATTAAAAGATCCACGACAAACCTACGATTTCGACATTTCAAGAGAAACATTTTATGTGCTTCGATTATTTCGGATAAATATGGGATAAATAAGATATAGCCCCGTCGATGCCAATACCTCCAATATATCACCGGTCGATTAAGTACACGGATTCGTAGAGCAATAGATAACCTTACTGGAAAAAAAAAACTATTTTCGGCGACCTGCCATCGATCTTCTCTCCCATCGAAGGGAATCTAGTCTCGTTCTTATCCTTCGTCTTGGCCACCACCTTGCTAACTATCGTACCGTTATAATACATTTCAATATGTTTATTATTGGCGGATAAGATAGGATCAATTATCAAACGTACTGGAGATCGAACGCACATTTAAAAGAAAGACATATCCGTAATCGCAACGATTGGAGAAGTTAGGCTAGAAAGTTCTCTCGATGGCGATTCTTGGGCGAAAACGGCGTCCGTACTTATCAGTAGCTACATGAATTATTCGATCCGATCATTTCGATTAAATACGTAAAAATAAACGTATGTGAACCAAGTCCAGTCGTATTCTCACCGATGTCACCTCAATTAATTTTAAGCACGTTTATTGTAACGACTCTCCACCGATTAACGGGAGATATTCCACCTTGGTTGTCCATAATCTCCATGTCTGTCTATGTTATTTATTTTTTTTTTTTTTTAATTGTCGTTTTATGGACTCTCGGGCAATTAACGAAGTGAATTCCACTTTCGTTATCGACAATGTTCTCTCTCTATTTTTTTTTATAATTTAGAATGTTATTTTGTGGTCCTGAAAAGAACCGTTTTTTTTTTGTGTCTGGATTTCGTTTTTTAGATATTTTAAAACGTCAAATAATTTATCTGCAACTTAACCGCCGAAACCGTAGAGAGTACGTCCTTGACGTTTCAAGGCATACACCACATCCATGGCGGTGACCGTTTTCCTCTTGGCGTGTTCCGTATATGTTACGGCATCCCTGATAACGTTCTCGAGGAACACTTTCAATACACCTCTGGTTTCTTCGTATATCAAACCCGATATACGTTTGACGCCACCACGTCGGGCTAATCTTCGAATGGCGGGTTTGGTGATGCCTTGAATATTATCACGTAGCACTTTACGATGACGTTTGGCGCCTCCTTTTCCCAAACCCTTTCCGCCTTTGCCTCTTCCGGTCATTTTTTTTTTTTTTCTCAAATACTTGTTAGTCAAACGGTCTTCGCGTCGAATCAACGAAACACATTTAATTTCTTAAACTTATATATGGGTTTCCGGGGAGGCCCCGCCCATCGTTCGTTACCGGGCCAATGGCCTGCAACGTAGGAGAGGGTATAACAAATTCGAGAGATTTTTTTTAATTGTCATTCGGCTGGGGCGTGTCGTTGTCGACCTCTGTGATTTAACCGTTGTGTTCTTATACGTCCGTCTGTAATTGTAATAGTCCGAGAAGAGATGGCCCGTACGAAGCAAACCGCACGCAAATCGACCGGTGGCAAAGCTCCTAGGAAACAATTGGCGACCAAGGCGGCAAGAAAGAGTGCCCCCGCAACCGGCGGGGTGAAGAAACCTCACCGTTACAGGCCAGGTACCGTCGCCCTGCGAGAAATCCGTCGTTACCAGAAGAGCACCGAACTGTTGATCAGAAAATTACCCTTCCAACGTTTGGTACGTGAGATCGCACAAGATTTCAAAACGGATTTACGCTTCCAGAGTTCTGCAGTCATGGCTTTACAAGAAGCTAGCGAAGCCTATCTGGTCGGTCTTTTCGAAGATACAAATCTGTGTGCCATTCATGCCAAACGTGTCACCATCATGCCCAAAGACATCCAGCTGGCCAGGCGTATTCGAGGCGAACGTGCCTAAAATATATTTTATATAAATCCGTACATATATATATATATATATATATATATATATATATATATATATATATATATATATATATATATATATATATATATATATATATATATGCGTATTTTATATATAGCAAAAAACCGGTTCTTTTCAGAACCAACAAAATGAGTATGTACAAATAATAAAGGGAAAATACATCGTGCATGAATGCCCGTTGTTTCGATTCGTTATACCAAACGATGCGTAAACCAATGGCGAAACATTTAAGCTTGGAGTATTTTTTTTTTTTTTCATTCCAAATAATAATCACGTCAGTCTTTTACCTTAATACATGTTTTTTCTCGCTCGAAATAACTATTGCGCCAGTGTTTCTCTCGTTAGTAATACTTATAATAAAGGGTAGAAGTAAATTTCACCATTTTCTCTAATATGGCGAAGGCGAACGTTTGTACCCTAAGGTCGGTCCAAGCCTCCTTAAAAGAAAATGTAGGTAGGGGGATTGCATTCAGCAATAGAGGGGTCTCAATGTGATCGAAAAATATGGCGGTCGAACACATAATGGAGGTAGCGACGGTTTTTTTTTTTTTTTTTTTTTAACTTTTGGGTATTATAGAGGGTCGCGACACTGAAAATGATTGAGAAACGATGACCTCTTTAAGTCATGTTAGATTTATTATTTGCTCGGAGTCGGTTACAGATCTATATATATATATATATATTTTTTTTTTTTTTACGTTCATTTGTGGCTCTGAAAAGAGCCGTTTTTGTTTCTTTCATTCGAAATAATTTTCACGTATTTACTTGGAACTGGTGTATTTGGTGACGGCTTTGGTACCTTCACTAACGGCGTGTTTGGCTAATTCTCCAGGTAAAAGTAATCTGACCGCCGTTTGAATTTCTCTACTTGTTATTGTCGATCTCTTGTTATAGTGGGCCAAACGCGAAGCTTCGGCGGCAATCCTTTCGAAAATGTCATTAACGAAAGAATTCATGATCGACATGGCCTTGCTGGAAATTCCCGTATCCGGATGTACTTGTTTCAACACTTTGTAAATGTAAATGGCGTAACTCTCCTTCCTCCTACGCTTCTTCTTTTTATCAGTTTTTGAGATGTTTTTTTGTGCCTTTCCGGCTTTCTTGGCCGCTTTACCGCTGGTTTTTGGTGGCATTATTGACAAACTCGTCGAATTAACGTACGTATACTACAAGCTCGTAAGGTGAACTGGTTTCAGCACTGTCCTAGGGCACCGTATTTGTGACAGAGCGTAC